>CM060308.1:6726982-6766982 GCA_030674185.1 Monoplex corrugatus | reverse complement strand
TACAGGGGGGGTGCAAAAGTAGGTATACAGTTATGAAAAAAGAAAACACGTACAATACTCATTGCATTTATTATTATACAAACAAATAAATATTGCATATACATGTCATAACAAGCACAGCCTTAATCCCCCAGATACTCAAACTGCTTGCTGTCGGTATTCACACACTCCTCTAATCGAGAGCGGACACTCATGCACACTCTAGCACAAAGATCTTCATCAGCATCAATTTCTTGACAAGCCCGCAAGATGAACTGAATCATGTCATTAACAGTGCGCGGCTTGCGTGCGAAAACCCTTTCCTTTACATATCCCCCAAAAAAGAAGTCCATCTGTCTTCCAGTATTGTTTTAAAATCCATTTGCGCTCCTCGTCTGTCAAATTACCAGCCATGGTTAAATTAAATTGCCGCTTAAATCTAAATTAAATTGCCGCTTAAATCTAAATTAAATTGCCGCTTAAATCTAAATTAAATTGCTGCTTTACCTGCAAAAAAAAAAAAAAAAAAAAATAGGATAAAAGTACATGCATATTGTTAGTTACGATAAAATATAATTACTGACACAGAAAATATCGAAAATAAGGCCAACTAACTTAATGTGCTAATAATTTTAATGAATTAAGCATTATAATACATGTAATGATGTGATACTTACTGTATACCTACTTTTGCTCCCCCCCCCCCCCCCCCTGTATAATGGAGCAGGGAAAACACAGGGTGTTACGTGAGTTGACCACACTCCACTACGTGGATCGTATAGCCTGCAGTATGTGTTGTGACACTGAACGAAAATCCCTCCAGTTTTCAAACAGTATGTTTTGATAAGCTGTCAACACAAAGACTCAAGCGTATCATCTCGTCTGTACCGACCACCACAATGCTTCTAACCCTCTCCTGTATCAACAACCACAATCCTTATAAACTTCTCACCCCCCAAAAACATCCAACCACCACAATGCTTCTGACCCTCTCCTGTATCAACGACCATAATCCTTCTAAACTTCTCACCCCTCAAAAACAAACCTCAACAATGCTTCTAACCCTCCCCCCCCTCAGACACACACACACACACGCGTGCACACACGGGCGTGCACACACACACACATGCACACACGCACACACACGCACACACACATATGAACTCACGTACACACACACACACACATACACACACGCATAAACATACATACATACACACACACATGCACTCACGTACACACACGCTCACACACCTATACACACACAGACATACATACACACATACACATACATACATACATACATACATACACACACACACACGCGCACACACACGCGCACACACACGCGCGCGCACACACACACACACATGCACTCACGTACACTCACACACACACATACACACATACGTACACATACACGTACATACATACACATGCACTCACGTACACACACGCACACACACATATAGACATATACACAAACACACACATACATACACACATACAGACACATACATACTCAGACACACACACACACATACACACACTCACACACACACACACACACACACACACACACACACACACACACACACACACACACACACACACACCAACAACACACACGCCCTCATACTTCCTGGTGAGATGATAATTGAATGTTTGTGTGATTACTGCTGGGTGTGTCCCCACCATTAACCCTATGGCTCCCACACTCTACCAACAGTAAACATTTAACCCTTTGACTCCTTCACCCTGTCCACCAGATTCATGCAGACAGACAGACAGGTTTTGTGGGCTGGAAGGAGTCTTTGAGCCCTCCTCAAACGTCATCTGTACTGTATTGCAGGAAGCTGGAGGATAGAGTTAGGAAATCAAAGGGTTAAGTGTTTGTTTCGCTAGCATGGTTGACCATGCAGGATGCTGGTGGACAGGAAAACTGCGTTGCAGGAAACTGGTGGATAGGGTGAGGGAGTCAAAGGGTTAAATGTTTGTTTTGCTAGGTTGGTTGACCATGCAGGAGTTTGGTTGACAGATGGACTGTGCTTGCAGGAAGCTGGTGGATAGGGTGAGGGAGTCAAAGGGTTAAGCTAGCATGGTTGACGTTGCCTGATGCTGATGGACAGGGTCCGAGAGACAAACGGACTGATTTGGTTTTCCCTTTTTCTCGAAAATGAGTTGTATTTCGTGTGTTTGTTTATTTAGTGTACACACATATCAAGTTCTAAATTTCAGACGGTACAAAACTTTTAGTTTCTAAACTAAAATTAAACATGTTTCTTCTTCGTAGGGTGGGGGTGGGTGAGGGTGTATGGAGGGTGGACCAGGGGTGGTCCTGGTGGTGATGCTATTCATCCTTCAGTTTATTTCTTGTTTTTCGTTTTTCTGCCTCATTTCCTGTCTGGAGTTCATGTTACGCAAAACAGAGTTTGTGAGTGTGCGCTTTGACGTCATTATAGACGTACCACACCCACTGATGATGCGTTCAGTGAGCGGGATGCACTTCAGGGTTTACGGCATCAGTTTATACAGGGAGCAGCTTTAAATCCCTCCACCACCGTTCATAGCTGCAAACAACACCTCCCCAAGGGAGGCAAATGGGTGGGAAACGCTGATCGTTGACGCCCCTTGAGTCTTCTCGGTCCACAGTGGGGAGACAATTAGCCCAGGAACGTTTATTTTGCTCGTGTCATGGTGTTTTGTATTGATGGCTGCCAGGGCGGCAGCGAAACACCCATGGATGTTTGGCAAGAGAGAAGCCAGTGAAGAACACTAGTGGTTAAGGTAAAGAAACAAACGGGGAGGTGAGGTGGCCATAGGATTTCTGTTTCACCGTGCTGGCCTGCCATTGTCATGGGGGACTGTTACCCCTGCAAAAACTGGGGGGACTCGGGTTAGAGATAAAGCCACTGTGCAGGCAGTTAAAGAAATTGGAGAGGGCAGACAGATAGATTTTGTGGTCTGGAAGTAGTCTTTGTGCCCTCAAACGTCATCTGTACTGTGTTGCAGGAAGCTGGTGGATATTGTGAGGAAGTCAAAGGGTTAAGTATTTGTTTTGCTAGCATGGTTGACGATGCAGGATGCTGGTGGACAGGTGGACTGTGTTGCAGGAAGCTGGTGGACAAGTGGACTGTGTTGCTGGAAGCTGGTGGATAGGGTGAGGGAGTCAAAGGGTTAACTAACATGGTTGATGATGCAGGATGCTGGTGGACAAGGTCTGAGGGTTGAATTAATTTTTCTTCTCGAAAATGAGTTGTATTTCGTGTGTTTGTTTCCTAAGTGTACATACATATCAGATTCTGAATTTCTGACAAAGAAAACTTTTAGTTTCTAAAGTAAAATTAAGTGTATTTCTTCATAGGGTGGGGGTGGGTGGGGTGTATGGAGGGTGGACCAGGGGTGGTCCTGGTGCTGATGCTATTCATCCTTCAGTTTATTTCTTGTTTTTCGTTTTTCTGCCTCATTTCCTGTCCGGAGTTCATGTTACGCAAAACAGAGTTTGTGAGTGGTGCGCTTTGACGTCATTATAGACGTACCACACCCACTGATGATGCGTTCAATGAGCGGGATGCACTTTAGGGCTGCCACAGTTTACGGCATCAGTTTATACAGGGAGCAGCTTAAAATCCCTCCACCAGCGAACATTACTGGCAAACAACACCTCCCCAAGGGAAGCAATTGGGTGGGAAACGCTGATCGTTGACGTTTCTTGAGTCTCCTGCGGTCCACAGTGGGAAGACAATTAGCCCAGGAACGTTTATTTTGCTCGTGTCATGGTGTTTTGTATTGATGGCTGCCAGGGAGGCAGCGAAACACCCATGGATGTTTGGCAAGAGAGAAGCCAGTAAAGAACACTGGTGGTTAAGCTAAAGAAACAAACGTGGAGGTGAGGTGGCCATAGGATTTCTGTTTCACCCTGTAGGCCTGCCATTGTCATAGGGGACTGTTACCCCTGCAAAAACTGGGGGGACTCGGGTTACAGATAAAGCCAGTGTGCAGGCAGTTAAAGAAAACTGTTTTTGGAGAAGACCGACAGATAGGTTTTGTTGGTCTGGAAGTCGTCTTTGTGTCCTCAGACGTCATCTGTAGTGTGTTGCAGGAAGCTGGTGGATAGGGTGAGGAAGTCAAAGGGTTAAGTGTTTGTTTTGCTAGCATGTTGACCATGCAGGATGCTGGTGGACAGGTGGACTATGTTGCAGGAAGCTGGTGGATAGAGTGAGGGACTCAAAGGGTTAAGTTTTTGCAGTTGTTGGATAGGTGCAAGAGTCAAAGGGTTAACCAGCATGGTTGATGATGCAGGATGCTGGTGGATATTGTGAGGGAGTCAAAGGGTTAAGTGTTTGTTTTGCTAGCATGTTTGACGATGCAGAATGCTGGTGGACAAGTCGACTGTGTTGCTGGAAGCTGGTGGATAGGGTGAGGGAGTCAAAGGGTTAACTAGCATGGTTGACCCATGCAGGATGCTGGTGGACAAAGTCTGGGAGACAAAGGGTTGATTTAGTTTCTCTTTCTTCTCGAAAATGAGTTGTATTTCGCGTGTTTGTTTGCTAAGTGTACATACATATCAGATTCTGAATTTGTGACAAAGAAAACTTTTAGTTTCTAAAGTAAAATTAAGTGTGTTTCTTCTTCATAGAGTGGGGGGTAGGTGGAGGTGGACCAGGGGTGGTCCTGGTGGTGATGCTATTCATCCTTCAGTTTATTTCTTGTTTTTCGTTTTTCTGCCTAATTTCCTCTCCGGAGTTCATGTTACGCAAAACAGAGTTGTGAGTGGTGCGCTTTGACGTCATTATAGACGTACCACACCCACTGATGATGCGTTCAGTGAGCGGGATGCACTTTAGGGCTGCCACAGTTTACGGCATCAGTTTATACAGGGGGGAGCGGCTTAAAATCCCTCCACCAGCGTTCATTGCTGGCAAACAACACCTCCCCAAGGGAGGCAATTGGGTGGGAAACGCTGATCGTTGACGTCCCTTGACTCTCCTTCGGTCCACAGTGGGGAGACAATTAGCCCAGGAACGTTTATTTTGCTCGTGTCGTGGTGTATTGTATTGATGGCTGCCAGGGCGGCAGCGAAACACCCGTGGATGTTTGGCAAGAGAGAAGCCAGTGAAGAACACTGGTGGTTAAAGCTAAAGAAACAAACGGGGAGGTGAGGTGGCCATAGGATTTCTGTTTCACCGTGCTGGCCTGCCATTGTTGTGGGGGACTGGTGCCCCTGCAAAAACGGGAGGGGACTCAGGTTACAGATGAAGCCAGTGTGCAGGCAGTTAAAGAAAACTGTTTTTGGAGAAGACAGACAGATAGGTTTTGTGGTCTGGAAGTGGTCTTTGTGTCCTCAAACGTCATCTGTACTGTGTTGCAGGAAGCTGGTGGATAGGGTGAGGGAATCAAAGGGTTAAGTGTTTGTTTTGCTAGCGTGGTTGACCATGCAGGATGCTGGTGGACAGGTGGACTATGTTGCAGGAAGCTGGTGGATAGAGTGAGGGAGTCAAAGGGTTAAGTTTTTGCAGTCGTTGGATAGGGTGCAAGAGTCGAAGGGTTAACTAGCATGGTTGACGTTGCAGGATGCTGGTGGACAAAGTCTGAGAGACAAAGGGTTGATTTAGTTTTTCTTCTCGAAAATGAGTTGTATTTCGTGTGTTTATTTATTTATTGTACACACATATCAAACTCTAAATTTCAGATGGTACAAAACTTTTAGTTTCAAAACTAAAATGAAATATGTTTCTTCTTCATAGGGTGGGAGTGGGTGAGGGTGTATGGAGGGTGGACCAGGGGTGGTCCTGGTGCTGATGCTATTCATCCTTCAGTTTATTTCTTGTTTTTCGTTTTTCTGCCTCATTTCCTGTCTGGAGTTCATGTTACGGAAAACAGAGTTGTGAGTGGTGCGCTTTGACGTCATTATAGACGTACCACACCCACTGATGATGCGTTCAATGAGGGGGATGCACTTCAGGGCTGCCACAGTTTACGGCATCAGTTTATACAGGGAGCAGCTTGAAATCCCTCCACCACCATACATTGCTGGCAAACAAACACCTCTCCAAGGGAGGCAGTTGGGTGGAAAACGCTGATCGTTGACGTCCCTTGAGTCTCCTGCGGTCCACAATGGGGAGACAATTAGCCCAGGAACGTTTATTTTGCTCGTGTCGTGGTGTTTTGTATTGATGGCTGCCAGGGCGGCAGCGAAACACCCATGGATGTTTGGCAAGAGAGAAGCCAGTAAAGAACACTGGTGGTTAAGCTAAAGAAACAAACGGGGAGGTCAGGTGGCCATAGGATTTCTGTTTCACCGTGCTGGCCTGCCATTGTCATGGGGGACTGTTACCCCTGCAAAAACTGGGGGGACTCGGGTTACAGATAAAGCCACTGTGCAGGCAGTTAAAGAAATTGGAGAGGGCAGACAGATAGATTTTGTGGTCTGGAAGTAGTCTTTGTGTCCTCAAACGTCATATGTACTGTGTTGCAGGAAGCTGGTGGATAGGGTGAGGGAATCAAAGGATTAAGTTTTTGTGTTGCTAGCATGTCGACCATGTAGGATGCTGGTGGATAAGTCGACTGTGTTGCTGGAAGATGGTGGATAGGGTGAGGGAGTCAAAGGGTTAACTAGCATGGTTGATGATGCAGGATACTGGTGGACAAAGTCTGAGAGACAAAGGGTTGAATTAATTTTTCTTTCTTCTCGAAAATAATGTGTATTTCGTGTGTTTGTTTGCTTAGTGTACATATAAAATTCTGATTTTTTGGTAAAGAAAAAACGTTTAGTTTATGAACTAAAATTGAGTGTTTGTTCTTCATAGGGTGGGGGATGGGGGTGTATGAGGTGGGCTAGGGGTGGTCCTGGTGCTTGGAGAAGACAGGTTTCGTGGGCTGGAAGGGTTCTTTGTGTCCTCAAAGGTCATCTGTGCTGTGTTGCTTATCATATTAGCTGATCTCTATATGAGAGAAAAGAAAACACACCCCAGGGTGAAGAAAAAGTAATAACAGAAGGCAATTGGGGGTGGGTGGGGAGGGGGTGAGAAATATATGGTGTAGAGATGGAGATAGGGTAACCAGAGAAGTCGGAGGTTATTTATGTGTTGATGACTGAGAATCTTGTTGGGAACTAGTCTCTGGGGTAGGGTTAGCGCAACGGACTACCAGCTGGAATGTTGTGGGTTCGAATCCTCATCAATACTTTCAAAAATCATCATGAGATTTTTCAGATCCAGAGTTGAGCGTGCAATGGTCTCATTGGGAAGACTGTGGGACCACATGGTCGTGTCTCATCCACTTCAGGGATGCATCTTTAAGGGTACTGCTCAAATCTTTTCTGACCATCACTGCAGGTGTCTGTATCTCTCAGGACTGGTTGACACCAGGGTATAGTATGATAGCAAACATAGAGTACAACCCTGTCACGCAGTCTCAGTCATGGATGGATGGAATTCCATGGCATCGTGTCTGTCATCCTCAAGGTCATCATCATCATAGCATTGTAAAAACTGCCGTGGCTTCTATGGCCATTAAGGTGGCGTTGAAAATGGAACAAAACAAGTGAGCACAAAGAAAAAGTGCCTAAGTGCGATGATCCTGAAAAAAAAAGCTTGTTGGGGAAGTTGTAACAGAACCCTTCTCTTTTGGAGAGCGTTGATGGCAAGTAAAGTCGCCTACAAACCTCACCAAGGTCAACAGGCATGTACGATAATGTCATTTTTATTAAAATCGAAGAAGATAGAGAAGATGTGGACGTCATGCTAAACTTTGTTGTCTCCTTCTTGTTCTCGTGTCTGTGCTGTTTAAACCATGTCTACCTGCTGTTCTCTGGGTTTGCTGTCTCCCAGGCCAGAAGTGGGTTTTGGAAGTTGTATGGAAATGAGGGATCATGCCACAGTTGTTTTTATGAAGGCTGTATATAGTCATCTGCCTCCCTTATCATACACTTGTCAAAAAGTAGGTCAAGTGTGAACATCAGTGGGATTGTGTTATTTAACTGTCAACATGGTCTCCAATATTCGTGTGACGTCAGTTTTGAAACCTCTATTCTCTCATGATTAACGCTTTGGGATATGGTTAAGATTAGTGAACAATTTTATGCATTAGGATTAGAAATTAGAGGCAGAGCTGGGAGTTAGGCTGGACTTGGTTTGGCATTATTCTTATTCATCATCATCATCATCATCATCATCATCGTCATCATCATCATCATCATCATCATCATCATCATCATCATCATCATCATCTCATCATCATCATCATCATCATTCATCATCATCTTGTGCTATGTCGCATTGCGTTGGCGATCATGGCCCATGATACTAATCTATCCCTTGTCACTGCAAGTACATGTATATCTCTTATCCTTTCTGTCCTCATCCGCTCTTTAAAATTGTCTAATATTTTCTCCCTGGGTCTGTGTGGTGCTCTTTTTCCCTTTAGCTTTCCTGTTGTGACTAGGTGCTTTGACTTCGTGTCTTTGCCTTGTGTAAACAGTTGGAAAAGCCTTTATATCCTGCATTCAAATGATACGTCTCTGAACATTGATGCTAATGCCTTTAATTGATCAGTTTATTTTCTTGTTTTTCCTTTTTGTTTTCCACCCATTTAGTTCATGTCACGGAAAACAGAGTCTGATTGAGCGTTTTGACGTCATTATAGAGATATCAGGTCTGGTGATGATGCGTCCAGATTGTGGGTGCATCTTGGTGATGGAACCAGTCTAAATACTGAGGCGCTTGGATACGTCTCGATACGTCCCAGATTCGATGCGTCCCAGGTTCGATACGCGTGCGTGTGTTGCGTATGTTTATCGCGCGATTGGTGCGCGCGTGCGTGCATGTGTGAAAGAGAGAGAGAAAAACGAGAGAGAGAGAGAGAGAGAGAGAGAGAGAGAGAGAGAGAGAGAGAGAGAGAGAGAGAGAGAGAGAGATGTGAACACAGAAAGGATGCTCATGTTCTTCATACTAACCATCTGCCGTGTAATACCTACCACAGTCTGTGTCCATGTTCTCACACAATGTTTCCTGAGTCTGTGTTCCCCTGGCTTGGCACCCAGTGACATACCAGTGTGTTGTGTGTGTGTGTGTGTGTGTGTGTGTGTGTGTGTGTGTGTGTGTGTGTGTGTGTGTGTGTGTGTTGTGTGTGTGTGTGTGTGTGTGTGTGTGTTGTGTGTGTGTGTGTGTGTGTGTGTGTGTGTGTGTGACGCATCGAACATGGGACGTATCGAACCTGGGACGTATCGAACATGGGGCGTATCGAACTGGGACGTATCGAACCTGGGACGTATTGAGCATGGGACGTATCGAACCTGGGACGTATCGAACCTGGGACGTATCGAACTGGGACTATCGAACATGTGGACGTATCGAACCTGGGACGTATTGAGCATGGGACGTATCGAGACATCAGCAGTCATTTGAAATTCCCCCACCACCACACAAACTCGCTAACAATTTGTTGGAAAGGGGTAATCGGTGATATCCCTTGGCTATCCTGAAGACCACTGTAGGAAGACAATTAGCATGGGAACTTTTTCATGGTTGTGTCGTGTTTCTTTTTATTTGTTTTTATTACCGATTGCTGTCAGTGCTACAGAGGAACACCCATGGATGTTTAGCAGAAGAGAGGCTGGCGAAGAACACCGGTGGCTAAGGTAAAGAAACAAACGGGGAGGTGAGGGCACCGTAGAATTTGTCTTTCACCTGCTGGCCTGGCATTGTCATGGCGGAATGTTACGCCAGCAAACACGAGAGGGGACTCGGGTTACAGAGAGAGCTGCTGTGCCGGAAATTAAACAAATATATTTGGAGGAGGACAGATAAATAGATTTTGCAGGCCGGAAGGGTCTTTGTGTCATCAAACTTCACATCTGTATAGTGTTTGCTTATCACCTGGCTGATCTCAAAGTGAGCAAGAGTGAAAACACATTGTAGAGTGGAGAGTAGGTAAATATGGGAGATAAGGCTATTGGGTGTAAAAATATCAGGTATAGAGATGGGGGCTGGTTCCATAGACAAGTCAGAGATCGTGTATTTTGTAAGTGGCTGAGATGATTGTTGGGGACTTGGAAACAAGTGGCTGAGATGATTGTTGGGGACTTGGAAACGGAAGTTGCTTGCATTATTTTTATAAAGAGCTTGGGTGGTACATGAATTCGCCCATAAACCTCGCAAAGGACATACATTACTTTCAGCGAACAGAAATTAGTGTGGAAACTACAGATGTCACACTGAGCCGTCTTTATTCTCTGTTTCTCATTCTCTTATCCTCACAGTTTGAACAGTTCTCCCTGTTGTACTCCAAGTCTGCTACCTTCCCAGGCCAACAGAGTGTTCTGAGATCATATCCAAATGAGGAATCATGACGTCATTGTGGCTGCAGGGTTGAATGTGTCTGGCTCTATAACCAACAGCTTAAGCTTATGGTTAGGGGTGAAGTTAACAAGAAACACCACGAGGATGCAGATGGAACCTTGATCACCAATCCCTCGCCACTCTTGGGACACTCACCTCCAAGCTCCTGACACCAATCGACAGTCATTTCTTCAAGCAAATGGGGGCTGTCCATGCGTTGCATGACCCATTTGGACCCAGTCATCAGTTACCTTGTTTACAAACCGAATGGCAAGGTGGGGAGATGACAAACCCCGGGACATAGCCACACAAGGCACACCAACCAGGTCCAGCCCAGCCTCTGGACCAAGTGAGAATGAAATACCCTCTCTCGCTCACTCTCTCTTTCCGCAGCCGCCTGCCACCAGCTCGTATAGCTATCAGCACCTTCCCCCTTACTATAATCTCGACACTTAGCAGTCGGAAATTCCCAACATTGTCTTGCTTCAACCACAGGGGTTGTTTGAACGGCCTCGAAAGTGGCCAGGCATGATGCTCCAGACGCAGCCCATGTTGCTGTTCAGCAAGGTCTGACATGCCCCGAACGGGATCCCAGGTTTGCCATCTTTCCGAGCAGCCAGTTCTTTCCCTGTGGTCATCAGACCTGATTCCTGAAGTCAGTGGCCAAGCCACAAGCTGAGTTAAGAATTAAGGTCAAGGTTGGCGTTAGTGTTACTACATCCAGTTGAATCTGGGAATTACAGTTAATGATCACAGAGAGCCAAATGTCAATCAATGGAAACATTAGATTCGAAATTTCTGTCATCTACATTTTGTGAGGAAGGGGATTTGGAGCACCTGGTCACAACGGGAGGCTGGAGGAGGGAGGGCGCCAGGTGGACCCAGGGAGAGAATGCTGGACGGACTTGCAGGGTGGCTGGGGAATGAGGGGGTGGGGGGATGCTGGAGCAACGAGAGATAGAGATGTTGGAAGTCCATGGTCACCAACGCCATGCAGCAGGGCACCTGATGATGATGATGACGCTGTGCTTCCTCTGGTGACCACAACGTGACTATTGGGAACAGAGCCGCTGATACAGTTGGCCATTTGGTCTCCACGTTTTCATTTCTCCAATATCATCAATGTGTTCAGGTGTGAGTGTTTCGTTTGAGATGATTATAGCTATGATATGGTTCTGAGCAGTTGGTGGGGCTTTGAATACTACTACTAATTGTGACCTCCCACCACGAAATCAGTCTTAACTAGCATTTTGGGCATTATGAAATATACATATCACTGGAAAGTGTACATCCTGCTGATTATTTTGGTACTTGAATAAAGCTTGTACTAAAAAAAAATGTAGAAGTTATGTATGTTTAAAGTCATTAAGTTGTATGACGGCCATTTTGAGAAAAAGGGCCTCTAAAGTTTTTGTGTGCTCTCCTACACATTTTCCTTAAATTTCTTTATTTGGTGGCTTTGGCCCAGTTTGTTTCTAATTTTTGCTGTCATTATCTGAAAGGTGCACCAAAGAGCTTTCCATCAGTATATTACATGTGCGGGTACTGTACAGGGGACGGTTCATAATAAGAGACAAAAATAGGTACTTTCGGTGGAAACTGCGTTCTTTCTGCTGCGATCAGTGCGTTACAATACCGATTTAAATTGATTAATAATATTTTTTCAAGAAAAAACTTTCTGTAGGGGATAGATTATAGTCTACAGAAATCAATTTTGAGAAAAAGTCAAAACACCCCAGGTAGACCCTCAGTCACCTTTTTAGCTCCTAGTGCTGTTCGACTGACTGCGAGTTAAGACTGATTTCATGGTGGAGGGTCACAATTATAGTCTGATGAGGGCTTGTGTTCGATATCGAAAAGAGATCACAGATTCAAGAAGACAAAACTGAGGCTAACTGTGTGTCCTGTGCTTCATTACATTTATTGAAAACAAGGTTATATATCTTTCCTTTTTCGTATTCGGAAGCCATGTTCCAAGTAGACGGCAATAACACTCTTTATATTTCTCAACCAGAATCAAATGCTTTTATTTGCTCTTATGGGACAAGTCTGAACGACTTGTGCTGACGCTTTTAATACATCAAATTAGCCTTTTTCCTTGTTTCTCGTTTTTCCGCTCCATTTATTGTCCATAGTTCATATTATGGAAAACAGAGTTGTGGTTGTGCGCGTTGACGTCATTATAGACGTATCAGACCCAGTAATGATGCGTTCAGTGAGGGCGGTGCACCTGGGTGCTGCTATACTTGAGGGCACTAGTCCAAACAGCGAACAGCTTGAAACTCCTTCACCTCTGCACACGCTGGCAAGCAACTCCTCCCCAAGGGAGGCAATTGGGTAGGAAATACTCATCAGTGACGTCCCTTGACTCTCCTGAAGCCCGCAGTGGGGAGACGACAATTAGCACAGGAACGGTTTTATCGGTCATGTGGCGGTGTTTTTATATTAATTGCTATCAGGGCTGCAGAGGAACACCCGTGGTTGTTTTGCAAGAGAGAAGCCTGGAAAGAACACCAGTGGCTAAGCTAAAGAAACAGATGGCATTGTCTTTGCAAACTATTACGCCTGCAAGCGCGGGAGGGAGTCGGTTTACAGAAACAGCTGCTGTGCCGGAAATTAGGTAAATATGTTTGGCAAAGGACAGGCAAATGCATTTCGTGGGCAGAAAGGGGTCTTTATGTCATCAGACTTTACATCTGCTGAGTACTTGTCAATCACCTGGCTGATCTCAATTCCAGCAAGAGCGAAAACACACTGCATGTCAGAGAGTAAATGAAAACAGAAGATACGGCAATAGGGAGCATAAGATAAACAGTTGTATAGATGAACGTAGGTTCTACAGACAAATCAGACATTGTGTATTTATCATTGGGTGAGATGGTTGTTGGGGAGATTGGAACAGAAGCCCTCATTTTTATACGTGGGTGGTATGTGAAGTCACCCATAAACCTGACATGGAGAAGAGTGGCAGAATGGTTCAGACGTTCGCCTGCCAATAACTAAACGCGAGATTCCAGAGTTCGCTCCCTGTAGAGGCCTCGACTTGAGTTTGACCGGAAAATCGAACTGAACTGTCTAGTCCTTCGAAAGGGGACGAAAAACGAGATCGGACCCGTGTGCCTTCTGGTCTGTGCCCGCCAAAGATCACATGGCAGTTGAAAATCGTGAAGAGCAGGGCATTGCCCGGCTGCCTTGGTATAAAACATTGGTGTGAGAAAAGCATGAACAAACACCAAATATAGAAATTAGGAGAAAAAGACTAAAACTTCCCTGCTGCTTCGTCCAGTGTGAAGGAAGTTTCAGTCTTTTTCTCCTAAGTTTTACGTTTGGTTTTTGTTCGTTTGTGATCTTACGCTTGACAAAGGGCAGTTGGCCGAAAATTTTCGCCTGTCTTGTCTGGTTGTATTAAATGTACGTTCTGATTCTATTTTTGTGTTTTTCTGGTTCCTGTTTGCTTGAATGCAGGCAGTCACACTTGTTTTGGATTTGGTAATACACATGGATGTCTGATAAGAGAGAAGCCGGCTATTAACACACATAGATGTTTGGAAAGAGGGACACAAGCTTCAAAACAACACCAATGTATGTTGAGAAAGAGAGAAGCCAGCCAAAGAGTGTAGTACCCACGGTCTGTAAGTATTACTCCCTTTGCGCCAGCTACAAACCAATTCCCATGGATTTTTGGCAAGAGAAAAGCCGACGAGGAGTGGGTAAGCTCACGAAACAAACAAGGAGATGAAAGCGCTGTTGGATTTGTCTTTTGCCCTCCTGACCCAAAGTTGTCATAGTAGACTGTTTCATCTGCAAACAGGAGGGAGAGTCTGGTTACAGACACAACTGATGTGCTGGAAGTTTGGCATATATTTGGAGAAGACAGATAAATAGATTTCATGAACAGGAAGGGGGCGTTTGTATCATCAAACTTCACGTGTGTGCCCAGCGTTTGCTTATCACCTCACTGATCTCAATACAAGCAGAGTGAAAACATATTGTGGAGAGTGAAAACACACCGGCTGAAGCGTGAAGTCGCCCATAAGCTTGATCAAGGTCAACAGTGATATACGATAATGTCAATCGAAGAGAATAACGTAGAGAAGATAAAGTTTCATGCTGAGCCGTGGTGCTGAGCCATCTTTGTTCTTCGCTTCTTGTTCTCATATCTGTATTGTTTGAACGTAGTGGGCTGTTGCCATCCAGACGCCTCTTGTGTTTTGAGAATATACAAATGATGGTCATGACAGCATTGTGGCTGTAAAATTGGCAGTGTTTGCTCAGAGACTTAGTGTCGGTAAATGGACACTTACGCGTAATATTCACCCCTCCCTTTTGGGGATGCTGGGGGCTTTCAGTTTAAATAGTATCCCCACCTTATGGAAATTCTGTGCTACAAATTTCCTCTTTTCTGTCACTCTCTTTGTTACTTTCTTTCTCCTTTGCTTTCTGTCATTTCTTCCTATCATGTTCTGCCTTGCTGGTCCATTGACCTGTATGTGTTCGATAACGTCTTACATACTTTTTCTTAGGACTGACATTTGGGTACATGTACTAAGTGCATTTTTGGCTCTAGGGATGTGAGATTTGCGGAAGCAGTCTTAGGTAATTTATACCCATTTTTTAGATCTGTTTTGGTGTTCTTAGGTTTGCTTAGATTTGTATTCAGGTATGTTTTTTAAATCCCAGCGCGATAAATTGGACGGAGTGGTCAACGCCGCGGGCATAGTTGTGCAAATGCATTGATATGTGTACTTAAATTTTCTTTTTTTTTTTCTGTTGAAGTGTTGTACGTTTTGAAGCGGTTACCGCTCTGGTATGGCTCTACGCAGTCGGCTGGGCTTAAACAACGATAACAATAACGCGTAATACTAAAAACCAGTGGTGTTTGATCATAACCAAGACAACGTGGATAGTGACATAATGTATTCAGAAAACTCTATTGTCTTAAAACATTTCAAAGTTACGATGATGGATCGTAGTTTTGTTTGGGTGAAGTGTTTAGGGTAGGGTCCTAAAAAGATACAAGTTTTGGTGTAATCAGAGATGACAGAGGCATAAGGAGGTGGAAATGGCAGGAAGGAGGAGGGGATGGGGAGGTGGAAGGGCAGGTAAAGAGAGTGTAGTTGGTACGACTGAGGAAACGTGCTGACGTGCTGGTGGGAGATGCATGAGGGGTGAGGAGGTAATGGATTGCTTTTGGGAGGGGAAGGAGAAGGTGGGTTGTGTTGTTTAGAGATGGGTTTTTGTGTTGCTGTTGCGTAGGGCATTAGTGCAGGCCATTCGTGCAAATTGAACTGATATGTTTTGTTTATTTGCACAGAATGTTATTTTATTTTACTTTATCATAATATTTCATCTTATTCAATGAGGATTACTATTACTTGGAGCAGTTTTGAGACCATTGTGGGGTGTGGCTGTTCAGCTCTCATCGACTGATAGTGATGAGGTGTTGTGTTTTCAGTTTCTTAGCATTAGTTTTTTTTTTAACTTTATTTATTTGTTTGTTTGTTTGTTTGGTGTTAGCATTTCTAGTGGTTGTGGTAGACTCACTGGTAATTTTCATTGAAACAAGTTGCAGATTGGAGATTTCTTTCAGTACCGATGGTACCTACATTTTTGATGGGTGTAGGACTAGAGTGTGTTGATATGAGGGTGGAAGGACGTGGAATCTATATTGTGCGTTAAAATTCCTGACTGTGCCAGCATTTAGGTGATATACACACTTTTTTTTCTGGAAAATGCCACTCAAGTAGTTATGAATTAGACTAGGGGTGTTCGTGGTTGTGGAGGCGGTTTTATTATCATTATAGATAACCTAAGCTTGTTTCAGTAACAGATTGATAAAGACATAGACAACTGTATATACAACTCATAACACAGAACCTCCATATGGTGTCGGCACATACGGTTTATGTGCAGGCTTAGGGTTTATGCAGTTTTTTTTGTCTTTTTTTGGGGGGGGTGGGGGGGTCGTTTTCCATCACTTGGCATTTGCGGCATAGGTGCCTATGGAATGTTTCAAGAGGGAGATATCGGCGTGAGGGAACTGAAACTCGAACTATATGTGCTCCACTACAAATTCCTTTTGGTGGAAGATTCAGAACCATCGTTTTTATAAAATGGACTAAGTAGGCCCACACATTCTATGCACTGGAGAGATTTAAAGGTTCCACTTAACTTTTGAATAGGTTTTCAAAATATTGTGATTATTGTGATTTTTGCAGTCTTTCCAGCACACAAAAAAGATGCGAAAAAGGAAAGTCTGTTTAAATCCCTCTGCAACTTGTCTTCCATGAAGCAAAATGGCTGGGCTGTGGATTAGCAATTCTGTGTCGTTTTAAGATCGTTTTTAGGGACCATCATACTTAGACATTTTCATTTGTACTCACCTGTTTTTGTCCTATTTTCAACGCCACCTAAAAGCTGGGACAGTTTTCATAATGTCATAATGTTGATGACTGTGAGGATGATAATCATGATGCTATGGAGTTCCATCTAAGATTGAGACTGCATGCCAGGGCTGCACTGGACGTTTACTGTTATAGTATGTCCTGGCATTAAATGTCTCTTGGAAGTAGCACATGACTAATGAAGAACTATATGGATACATCCCTAAAGTTAATGACAAGATAAGAACACGTAGGCTTCGCCTAGCCGGTCACTGTATGCGACATCCAGAGGAAGTTGCTTCACAATTTGTACTGTGGCAGCCAACTGGAGGGAGAGCGAACAGGGGAAGGAAGATAACAGACTTCATTGATCTTCTCAAAAGGGACACTGGCCTGGAAAACATCGATGAGATCAAGGCAGCTATGATGGACAGGAGCAAGTGGAAGGTTACGTCACAGAGGCTCAATTGGGAGATCGGCCTAACTAACTAACTATATCCTGGCGTCAGTGAGGCCCGAGAGATACAGACATCTGCGATGCTGGTTAGGAGATTTAAGCAACACCCTCAATGACTTAACTTTGAAGTGGCTAAGACGACTATGTGGTCCTAGTCTTCCCAACAAGCCCACAGAACGCTCAATTCCAGATAGGGCATGTAAACCCCACAATGATTTTGACAAGACTGATGTGGATTTGAACCCACATTCTTCCAGTTGGTTGTCCATTGCATGAGCCATTGCACCATGGTGATGTGGTGGAAACAGAAGAATATTAACTTTGATATATTCCTTGCCAGTCTGAAATCTCGACTGAAAATGCCGAGACTGCTCGCACACTGTATTGCAACTTGTGAATGAAACACAAGGTTTGAGGTTAAGCACTTGAAATGAATACTGTGGATAAAACAGCTGTCTGTGATATTGGAAGACAATAAGCCGAGAACAAGGGACCTTCCTGTTGCTTTTGCCAAAGATATCTCTGATTTTCCTGGCGTCAGAAAAACAGAAGATTAGCTCACGAAGGTAGTGGAGCCCAGTTCCATTGTCGACGTGATTATTACCACTACAAAGGGGAGGTAATGTTTACCAAACACAGTCAGCAAAACACAACCAGGCTAATCCCCTGTGTTGTCGGCAACACCCAATAGCGCATGAAAAGAACAAGTACAGCCATGGCTGGCTTTGAGGGAGAGAACCAGTTGTGGCCTTTGTCCATCAATTATCTTCCTTTAGGAGTGCAAAAGGTGTTGGTTTTGGATCGTGTTACGCCACAGGGTGTGAGATGGGGGCTATGACTCTAGCACTTTTATGGGGAAAAAACTTTGATGGATATTGTGCTGAAAAAAGGTGTATGTAGATGGAGGGGACACATGTATATAAATGTTTACACTTTATATTATCTTCTTCTTCTCCTTCTTCATCCATACCCCATTTTTAATAGCAGAAGGGGAAGAACTGGGGAAAATATGTTGATTTATGTACACAGTTTCACATCGAACTGTTGATTTATGTATATAGTTTAACACCAGACTGAATTTTCAATGTTTCAATAGAATGACTGCCTACATATTGTTTTAAGTTGTATTCTTCTCATAGCTAAGTTGTCATTGGTTAAGCTTTGTTGACTTGTTCATCTGCTTGCTGTGTTGTTGCTAAAGGAGTAGTGCTTTTGATTGTGCTGTACAAGAAATAATTGTATTCATTATATCCACTGAGAAAGGAGACCTATGTTTTATTTGGTAGCAAATTCTTCTAAAAGGGGATGGAGATGGGGTGTCAACCCCTTGTTCCTGAAGCCAGTTGCCACGAACTTTAACGCTAGGGTTAGCTTTAGAGTTAGGATTAGGGTTAGAAGTTTAGTGTATTGTGGGTAGCGTTAGATTTAGCTTGAGAATTAAAGTTAAGGTTAGAGTTAGAATTGTAGTGTATCATTGATATGGATATATACTAAAAGAAAAATATAGCAAATACAAACATGATTACGTGGTCGTGAAGGACAACAGTTTGGTATTGTTTTGGGTGATGTTTTGAACACTTATTGTCTTGTTGGGTGTGTATTGACTGATATCTTGTCTGCTTGCAAATTAGAACTTGTTTGAGAGAAAAGTTTATGCTCCTCAGGCAGACAATTTTATGTTACATGTTTCAAAACTGCCACTGATTTGAACATCAGTCCAAACACTTGATCAAGTTTATATATCTAGGAATATGCAACACATATGTCGAATATTGGTCAAACATCGTTGATAAACCGCTGAAAAATCTGGCACGTATGAACACGTTTTCTGTGTACTGGTGACCTTAACCTTTTATCAATGTGAGTGAAAATTGCATGTAAGATCGTAAAGAAATGCATTTAGCAACACATTTTAGCAACACATTGTACCAAATATGGTCTAAATCTGTCCTCACACATTCAAGATATTCTCAAAGAAACATCTTCGCATTTTTGGACCACCTTAATCGAAATTATTCATTCTTATGTATTCTTGACTCTTCATTGAAAAGGGCTTATAATTCACAGAACACATAATTTCTTTTTCACACTCATTTTGTTCACAAACGTAGAAAGATGGTCATATAATCTTTATGTCAATATTAAACTACATGCCCTCTGTTTTAAGGGGTACTAAATAATCAACAGTTGGATGGATGCCACTGTGGTTTATAGTAGAATATAAATGTTACTGAATTAACCAACGGTTTTGAAAACTTCGTTACTCAAGGATCATTACATAAAGGAAAAAAGAGGGGTAAACGATTGAACCACCAACACCACGACCATCAAACAACACTACCACAACCACCAACACCACCACACCCATAATATCACCACCAACACCAGTACCTTTGCCACCACCACCACCACCATCACCACCTGAATTGCATAGTACCAGCTGAAATCTGAACTGCTAACTTTTGTCAAAAGGTCAAAAGTAACGATGATGATATAGAGCCTACACACCTCTGACATATCAGGGTAGTTAAATACTCCACTCCCTGGTGCCAGAGTGGCAAACTGAAGCTTGTTATGGGCTGTAACAGGATGGCCAAGCCATACCAACAGCTCCCTCATTTTACTGTCTCAAGATAAGTTGTGAATACTAGTAACTTTAGGAAAAAAATTAACCCTAAACTTTTACAGATCACAGACACTGGATTCATTTTGTTGGGGTAGGGACTTGATGGATTATTTCACTAACTCCTGATTATTTGGTTGTTAGATACTTGATCTGAAATTCATTTACAAATCCTTGTTTTTTCATTATGTTACTTGCTTGATCTGAATTTTGATAACACTCCTATCACAGACGACAGAGAAATCCTTATTAAATCAGTTTCATATTGCCAGTCGAAGTGGCGTAAATATTGAGCGCTTTCAGATTGCTGTGAAGGAAGCATTGGGTAATGCTCATTTTAGATTTACAACTTCCCAATGGGTTGGATCTGTCTTTCTGATTTCAAGATATATGATAGTAGGCCTCCGTCAGTTGGCATAGAATATGAATGATGCACTCTAGTGTTGTGTTGAGTCGAGTCAACGCCTCTGGAGTGGGTTCAGCTGTGACTGGTAAGGCTGATGTAGGAAAGGCAGATTTGCGCCATTGGATGCACGTATAGATGTTGGTCATGGGGTTGCCTTCACAAGAGCTTGCTTTCTGCCTACTTTCTTTTCCTCAGCTAAGGTCTGGATCTGCTTTTTCCTCAACCTGAGTTGTTTCTGAGCACACTGTTCTGGTCAGCTGCTGTGTCTTCCCATCTCTCTCTGTTGATGTCCAGAGCAGACAACAGATCTCATGCTGGAGACTAGTTCACTGTAAAGGATATCCTTGGGGATATGTCCATCTTCCATCTGATGCGCATGGCCAGGCCAGCGCAGCCTGCGTTGTCTGAACAGTGTGTGCATGGTGGGGAGACCAGCGTGAGTTAGATGTGGAGAAGACAGTGTAAGTGAAAGCTGTTCAGCTCTCGCTCTTGTCTGGAATATATTGTTCATGTTTTGGTGCCATACAGGTTGATAAATTTAAATACCTGGGAACGATCATTTTATCAGACGGCAGATGCACATCAGAAATAACCGGCAGAATCGGCCAAGCCAAAACAGCATTCAGGAAGATAACAAGCATTCTTACCAACAAATGCCTATCAATTAACATCAGGAAGAGAGTTCTTGAATGTTATATAGAACCAATACTGTTGTACGGATGTGAGGCGTGGACAGTCAACAAGCAAACCCAGAACAAGATTGAGGCAGCCGAGATGTGGTTTCTAAGAAGAATGTTGAGAGTTCCATGGACAGCAAAGAAAACAAACGAGACTGTCTTGATGGAGGCAGACAGAAGTAGATCACTCATAGGGAAGATTAGGAAAAGACAGGCAACATTTATAGGCCATTTTATGAGGAAGGGGGATTTGGAGCACCTGGTCACAACGGGAAAGCTGGAGGGAAAGAGAGACCCAGGGAGAGAATGCTGGACGGACTTGCAGAGTGGCTGGGGACGAGGAGGGTGGGGGAGATGCTAGGGGCAACGAGAGATAGAGACAGATCGAAGTCCATGATCGCCAACGCCATGCGACAGGGCACCTGATGATGATGATGACAGTAGAATGCTGATGATGCAGGCGTTGTACACTGCCACCTCGGTCGAAATTGTCAGCTTTGGGTTCTCCAAGACGCGAGAAGTAAGTCGGCCAGACGTTGCTGAAGCCATGCCGATGCGCTTGTTGATCTCGGCGTTGAGGGGCAGAGTGTTGCTGATGATGGACCTGAGGTATGTAAACTGGTGGACGACATCAAGTTCGTAGTTGTCGATGGTGATGACAAGTGGATCAGTCTTTCTAATTTCCAGAGATAAATTTATCCACAAACAGTTAATAATAATAATAATAATTACAATATTTATATAGCGCAAAAACTTGATAAAATCAAATCTAAGCGCTGAAACAGACACACACGCACGCACGCACACACACGCACGCACGTACACACATACACACACACACACACACACACACACGCACATGGCTATAAATGGGGAGAAAGAATAAAAGCAAAGGAAAATTATAGAGAGCATATTATATACAATTATATATTACAATGTGATTCCCATCCGAGTGGAGACAGGCTGCATTGGGGATTGACACATCTCTATCCACAGCTGCAGATATGCATTGATCTGAATTTTCACACTGTCCCCCAGTTTGATTTAAAGAAATGTAAATCTACACTTTTGAAAACAAAATTTAAACATTCTGTCCAACACACACACGACCCTTGTTGATCTGAATCTCCACCTGTACTTCCCCCTACCCCTTCCCCTTTTTAAAGAAAGGTTGAAAAAATACCGTAATTGTCCTTCCATCGTAAATAAAGGCTGATGGGGGACCTTGATAGTGCATATATGCACAGAACTGGGCCAATGTCTGGCTAATCAAGGTCGTGATAGACAGCACGTGCAATCTGGAGTCTCGATGTCGCACGGACCATTTGAATGAAGATTCATTGATGTCTGCTATTTGCATGCTTCATACGCGTTTTCCTTGGTCTCATATCTAGCTGTCTGTTCTAATTTGCAATCACAGCTTTTTTCTCTTGACCTGGATTTTGAAACGTGTGCAGGAATTAGGTGTAGTTCAGACAGTACAGTTTTATTGCATGTAATTTGTTGTGTTTCAGTTGAACTGCATATGAGCCAATGAATATGTGATTGATGTAATTTCTGGTCTGTAAAGCAGCTTAAAACTGAAGATCAGTTTGAATCCCATCAGAGTTTAACCTGCTCACAATCTTGAGGGAAGGAATGAATCTTGCGTGCGTGTGTGCGTGTGTGTGTGTGTGCGTGCGTGCGTGCGTGCGTGTGTGTGTGTGTGTGTGTGTGTGTGTGTGTGTGTGTGTGTGTGTGTGTGTGTGTGTGTGTGTGTGTGTGTGTGTGTGTGTGGTCATTGAAATAATGTCTATTCACCGAAGTAATTTTTAGAAAAAAAAAACAATACAAAACTTAAAAACACAAACAGCCTGTGTTTCACTGTGACAAAAGAAATGAATATGAATCGAACATGAATATGAACATGTATGTGAATGTGAATATCTGCATAAGCCCTACGTGCTTGCAAAGTCTTAGGAAAAAATGACCTGCCTTTGTGTCGAACCCACAACCCTGCATTATATTATCAGCATGGCGTTTGAACCACTTGGGCGTGTTACCTTATTTCAGGATAGTAATGCAAAATAACAGCAAATGGCACAACCTTGACACAGGTTGATAAATTCAAATACCTGGGAACGATCATTTCATCAGACGGCAGATGCACATCAGAAATAGCCGGTAGAATTGGCCAAGCCAAAACAGCATTCAAGAAGATGACAAGCATTCTTACCAACAAATGCCTATCAATTAACATCAGAAAGAGAGTTCTTGAATGTTATATAGAACCAATACTGTTGTACGGATGTGAGGCGTGGACAGTCAACAAACAAAACCAGAACAAGATTGAGGCTGCCGAGATGTGGTTTCTAAAAAGAATGTTGAGGGTTCCATGGACAGCAAAGAAAACAAACGAGACAGTCTTGATGGAGGTAGACACAAATAGATCACTCATAAGGAAGATTAGGAAAAGACAGGCAACATTTATAGGCCATTTTATGAGGAAGAGGGATTTGGAACACCTTGTCACAACGGGAAAGCTGGAGGGAAAGAGAGCACCGGGTAGACCCAGGGAGAAAATGCTGGACGGACTTGCAGAGTGGCTGGGGACGAGGAGGGTGGGGGAGATGCTAGGGGCAACGAGAGATAGAGGCAGATGGAAGTCCATGATCGCCAACGTCATGCGGCAGGGCACCTGATGATGATGAATGCGTTTCTTTTTAGGGATACCTGCACTATCTGTTGTCCTAGACATGGACCCCTATTTGTGATCGACGTATTGGCCATCCCTGTGATCATGCGCTGTCATTATTAGACATGAAGACTTTCTGTCACTGCCAGGTCCCTGGGTACAGTCAGTTTCACGGATACCAAAGAACTGCCTGGTCGTCTTCGCTGATAATGGCTTTCAAGTCTCTTAGCCAAAAATATGTAGAAATTAAAGTCCTCTCCTGTTCTGTTTTCCTCACATGACTCCTTTTTTTATTTCTGCCTTCCAGATCATTCACCTGTATTTCTTCCCACCATGAGGATGCCAGGGGTTCTTTCAATATAAATAGTATGCCCACCTTCTGGAAATTTTGTGCTACAAATTTCCTCTGTCTGTCACTCTAATTGTTTCTTTCTGCCTTGCTCTTTTGCTTTCTGTCATTTCTCCCTATTATTTTCTGCCTTGTGGTCCATTCTTAATGTCCATAGTCTTACATACTTTCTCTTAGGATTGATAATTGGGTACATATGTTAAGTGCATGTTTGGCTCTGGGGAGATTAGATATGTGCAAACAATTTAAGGTAATTTAGGCCCATTTTTATGTTTAGTGTCCTTAGTTATGTTTAAATTTGTATTCAGATGTTTTTTTATATCCCTTGTGTGATAAATTGTATGGAGTGGTCAACACCAGGGGCATCTCCTTAGGTTATGTGTGTGAATGCATTGATATGTGTTTACATTTTTCTGTTCTTTTTTTTCACCCTGTTGAAGTATTGCGTATATTGACATTGTTATAGCTCTGACATGGCGCTACGCAGTCGGCCGAGCTTTAAGCAACAATAAGAATAAGATTAAACCTATATTTCTTCCAGATTCTGTCCATAGCTGTCCAAAGACAGAGTATGACCGCCTTTACGGTCATACACGCAAAAGTCCACTCCCTGTGTTAGGTAGGTAGTTTGTATGAATTCATGTGTTTAGACAGAGAGTGCTTGCAGGAACTTTAGCTTGCGTAAGAAAAGGAAAATTATGCGAGAAAGTGTCTCACAAATTTGCTAAAAACAGATTATTCGTATGATTTTGCCGTAATGTTTGCTTCTTTGTTATTTTTCTCTTTCTTTAATGGACAGAAGGGAATGTTATGAAAACATCAACAAAACCAGGAGAAATGAAAGCAAATATCCTTTTGCCTCGGTCAGGATTTCGCAATATTACGTACACCTGCTGTGATACGTATTCTTTTTGTTCATTTTTGTCGTGTATGCGTATCCATAGTTTTTGTGGTTACACCAGTTTTTATACGTTGTGAACAGTTGTGGTCTTCATGACAAACAAATGCACGTGTTTTGCTGAATTAAGGGCCAATGAGTCTGCTGGCTGTAAACCTTACACTCCCGTCAGCTGGAGGTGTGTGAGATTTCATTGGCCTCACTGCCGTCTCAAATGACAAATTAATTGCAAGTTTGTGTACATGTGATTTTTTAAATATATTTTTTGGCTCCTTCCTCGGTTTCTGCTTTACGTCTGTTCTTGCAGGCTTCTGGCAGCTAACATCAGATCTTAATTGACCTTGTCATTATAGGACTGCTGTTTGTACATGTGGTTCCTATAGTTCCAGCGTTTCAGCTTCTTAGCTCCTTGGTGGAAGCGTGCTGGGCCCCTAACCCAGAAGTCGGTGGATCAAAACGACGATCTGTTATTTCCCACGCTTGAATTTTCTTCTTCTTTTTTTTTCCCCTGAAGTTGTATGTTTGTAATTCTGTATTTGTGACCTCCTACCACAAAATCAGTCTTAACTCGCAGTCAGTCAAACAGCACTAGGAGCTGAAAAGGTGACTGAGGATCTATCTGGGGTGTTTTGACTTTTTCTCAAAATTGAAAGTTTTTTTCTTGAAAAAATATTATCAATCAATTTAAAATGGTATTTTAATGCACTGATCACAGCAGAAAGAACGCAATTTCCTACCAAAAGTACCTAATTTTGTCTCTTATTATGAACCGTAACCTGTATAGTACCCGCACATGTAATATACTGATGGAAAGCTCTTTGGTGCACCTTTCAGGTAGTGACAGCGAAAATTAGAAACAAACTGGACCAAAGCACCGAATAAAGAAATTTAAGGAAAATGTGTAGGAGAGCACACAAAAACTTTAGAGGCCGTTTTCTCAAAATGGCCGTCATACAACTTAATGACTTTAAACATACATAACTTCTACATTTTTTTGAGTACAAGCTTTATTCAAGTACCAAAATAATCAGCAGAATTTCACTTTCCAGTGATATGTATATCTCAAAATGCCAAAAATGGTAGTTAAGACTGATTTCGTGGTGGGAGGTCACATTTGCTTAATTTCATTTCATTTATGTGGTTTGAATTAATGGGTGTTACGTTGTTATTTTACTTACGTGTATATATAGGATCAGGTACGGTAGCTGTAAGACATGTCCATTGGAAACCTAATGCTATTATCATTGATTACTAAATGTTCTGTTTCTAGTTTGTGTGTCTGTCCTGTCTGTCTGTCTGTCTTTCATTGTCTTTCATGCACAGACATACAGACAAAACATACACTTTAAAACACACAAGTGCTGACACGCAAGTACACAAATACTCATCACCATACATAAACAGTGTGCGCCAGTCTTCATGTTTGCACACACACACACACACACACACACACACACACACACACACACACACACACACACACACACACACACACACACACACACTCAGACTCAACCACACACACATACACACACACACACACACACACACACACACACACACCACACACACTCAGACACACACACACACAACTCAGACTCACACACACACATACACACACACACACACACACACACACACACACACACACACTCAACACACTACACTCAGACACACACACACACACACACACACACACACCACACACACACACACTCAGACTCACACACACACACATGCACACACGCGCGCGCGCGCGCGCACGCACACACATACATATACACACTCACACATACATACGCGCGCACGCACACACTTACACAGACAGACAGACAGACAGACAGACAGACAGGCAGAACACACACATATACACAGACAGACAGACACATACACACGCACACTACACACACACACACACACACAATGCATCCATATGCGCACCTGCACAGGTACACACACGTGATAGTAGTATAGTATTACCTGTTAGACAGCAGATGAATGTTTAGTGCGAACAGCCACACAACGCATTGCATCGTTAGCATAAATCTTAATTCCAGATCGTATCTAGGAAGTTTTAATCAGTACGATGGCAGTTTTATGCAAGGCTTAAAATACAACTGTCACAGAACACTTGCAAAACATGCTTGCGTTCACCAATAGTCATAAACTGTGTAGGCTTACTGCAGTTTGCTTGTGTTCACCAGTGGTCATAAACTGTGTAGGCTTACTGCAGTTTGCTTGTGTTCACCAGTGATCATAAACTGTGTAGGCTTACTGCAGTTTGCTTGCGTTCACCAGTGGTCATAAACTGTGTAGGCTTACTGCAGTTTGCTTGTGTTCACCAGTGATCATAAACTGTGTAGGCTTACTGCAGTTTGCTTGCGTTCACCAGTGGTCATAAACTGTGTAGGCTTACTGCAGTTTGCTTGTGTTCACTAATGGTCATAAACTGTGTAGGCTTACTGCAGTTTGCTTGTGTTCACCAGTGATCATAAACTGTGTAGGCTTACTGTAGTTTGCTTGTGTTCACCAGTGGTCATAAACTGTGTAGGCTTACTGCAGTTTGCTTGTGTTCACCAATGGTCATAAACTGTGTAGGCTTACTGCAGTTTGCTTGTGTTCACCAGTGGTCATAAACTGTGTAGGCTTACTGCAGTTTGCTTGTGTTCACCAGTGGTCATAAACTGTGTAGGCTTACTGCAGTTTGCTTGTGTTCACCAGTGGTCATAAACTGTGTAGGCTTACTGTAGTTTGCTTGTGTTCACCAATGGTCATAAACTGTGTAGGCTTACTGCAGTTTGCTTGTGTTCACCAGTGGTCATAAACTGTGTAGGCTTACTGCAGTTTGCTTGTGTTCACCAATGGTCATAAACTGTGTAGGCTTACTGCAGTTTGCTTGTGTTCACCAATGGTCATAAACTGTGTAGGCTTACTGCAGTTTGCTTGTGTTCACCAGTGGTCATAAACTGTGTAGGCTTACTGTAGTTTGCTTGTGTTCACCAGTGGTCATAAACTGTGTAGGTTTACTGCAGTTTGCTTGTGTTCACCAATGATCATAAACTGTGTAGGTTTACTGCAGTTTGCTTGTGTTCACCAATGGTCATAAACTGTGTAGGCTTACTGCAGTTTGCTTGTGTTCACCAGTGGTCATAAACTGTGTAGGCTTACTGCAGTTTGCTTGTGTTCACCAGTGGTCATAAACTGTGTAGGTTTACTGCAGTTTGATTGTGTTCACCAATGGTCATAAACTGTGTAGGCTTACTGCAGTTTGATTGTGTTCACCAGTGGTCATAAACTGTGTAGGCTTACTGCAGTTTCCATACAGTCTGTACTGGTCCCTTTCAGATGAACAAAATTGTTACTCCGAAAACATGGCTTTGTTGATCATTACTCATGAATGTGTATTTCTTCTTTTTTTGTTGATCTTTCTTTTTCATCCATTTATTTTCTTTTTGTTATGGCGATGAGTGATTATAATGCCCTCTTGGTTAGAGCACAAGCCTGTGAAGTGAAAGGTTCTGGGTTCGATCCCTGGTCAGACAGTGGTTATTTGCCCCCTTCACTGGACCTGCAGTGATGGTTTGGATGCTAGTTTTCAAATGAGACATTAGTGCAAAGTCCTGTGTGCCGTTTGCATCAGGCGCACGTAAAAGATCCCCACGGCAACAACAGTAATGTCCTGGCCAAATTCTGTGGAATAATGTATTCTTTAGATTAAGAAAAATAAGCATACAGAAGGGAAAAAAAGGATAAAAAAAAGGGGGAGCCGGAGGGTGAGGGGAATATCAGCAATACTCAGGCAACGATTTTTTTTCTGAGAAATCTGGTTTTCACATAGAAATATTTTGTTTTGAAGAAAAAAGAAAAAGTGTGATATGCCCTGATATGTCTCATGCCCACTGTGCAGAAAACATGAACACACTTGGCCAGGACACACCAACATGTGTTCATTCTTATTCAGGTGATGACTGAATGTCTATAAAATAGTCTTGTGTATACGCTATGAATCTTTTCCCTTTTGTTTATTCATTTACTTGTTTGTTGTTCATGTGTCGGAAAACACTTTAAACGGATCGTAAGTTCGCCTAATTTTCAAGTCTATGGTCTGATTTCCAGATACTATCCCATTTTTAAAGAGAAGTAAGCATCTGTCTTTGTTCATGGGGCCGAGCGTATGAACACCTCAAGCTGAGGCTTTTTTACACGTCAGTTTTATAGATTTCCCACCGTTCTTCCGTCCCATTTCCTGTCTGGTGTTGATGTCACGGAAAGCAGAGTTGTGGTTGTGCATGTTGCCGTCATTACAGACGTATCAGACACAGCGATGATGCGTTCAGTGTGCAGGGTGCACCTAGGTCCTGCCACACTCCACGGCACACATCTAAACAGTGAGGGGCTTGGAAACCCCTCCAGCACCACACAGGCAGGCAGACACCTCCCCACGGGAGGCAATTGAGTGGAAAACGCTCCTCGTTGACATCCCTTGGTTCTCCAGAAGGACACAATGAGGAGGCAATTAACAAGGGACGTTTTCCTTGCTCTTGTCGTGGTGTTTTTGTATTAATCGCTGCCAGTGCTGTAGAGGAACACCCATGGATGTTTGGCTAGAGAGGGGCTGGTGTAGAATGCCGGTGGCTAAGGTAAAGAAACAAACGGGGAGGTGAGAGCACCATAGGTTTTCTCTTTCACCCTACTGGCCTGGCATTGTCTTGGTGGACTGTTACGCCAGCAAACACGAGAGTTGAGTCGGGTTACAGTGACAGCTGTTGTGCTAGAAAGCAGACAAATATATTTGGAGGAGAACAGATAAATATATTTTGTGGGCCGGAAGGGTCTTTGTGTCTTCAAACTTCACATCTGTGAAGTGTTTGCTTATCACAGCTCTTGGTAGAGCAAGTCGGAACAGAGGGTAAGACAATTGGGAGATAAAAATATCTGGTTCAGAGGTAAGAGATATGTTCAAGAGACATGTCAGAGGTGGTGTATTTCTCTGTGGTTTGTTGGGGACGTGGAAACTGAAGTTGTCTGTTTAAAGAGCATAGGTATAGCATGAAGTCATCCATATACTTTGCTAAGGGCATAAAACATTATTAGTGACAAGAAATCACCAAGGGAGTTATAGTGGTCACACTGAGCACTCTATATTTTCTGTTTTTAATCCTTAACGCTTCATAGTATGAACAGGTCTGCTTGTTGTCCTACAGGTCTGTTGCTTTCCAGATCAACAGTCGTTGTGCCATTGTGGCTGTAAAGGTGTCTGGTTCTGTGACCATCAGCTTAAGCTGCTGTCTAGGTGGGAACTATATGTATAGAATAGGAGTGAGGCAGCTTTGATGTACACCTTAGCATTCTAAAGTCTCCATTGAAATACACTGAGATATTACACTTAGGCAACATGTGAACGAAATACCAGGTTTGAGGTTAAGCACTTGAAATGAATACTGTGGATAAAACAGCTGTCTGTGATATTGGAAGACAAAAGGCCGAGAACAAGGGCTTTCTGTGTAGCTTTTACCAAAGATATCTCTGATTTTACTGGGGCCAGAACAGGCGATTGGCTCACAAAACTGGTGGAGCCCAGTTCCATTGTTGACGTGATTATTACCACTACAAAGGGGAGGTAATGTTTACCAAACAGTCAGCAGCATACAGCCAGGCTAATCCCCTGTGTTGTCGGCAACACCCTACAGCGCATGAAAAAAATCAAGTGCAGCGACGTTTGGCTTTAAGGGAGAGAAGCAGTATGGGGGTCTTTGTCCATTAAATGTCTCCCTTGAGGAGTGCAAAAGGTGTTGATTTTGGATCGTGTTTCGCCACAGGGGTGTGAGGTTTGGGCTACAAGCGTATCACTGTTTCTGGCGATAACTTATCAGGTCATCGTGCTCTGGGGAAAGCTGGAGGGGTAGAGAAAGGAGATGTCTATTTTTTAGTTTTACTTTTATCTTTTGTAATAGCGAAAATGGAAAGGGATGTGGTGAGGGGTTGGGATAAGAAATGTTGAAATTGGTTGGGATAAGAAATGTTGAAATTAACAAACAGCTGAACACTGAACTCTTCGCACAAATCAGAATTCCAGTGGGTGCTGTTGATTCAATGGTTATGTTATAGCTAAAAACATGTTACTTTTAAAATCATTCTGTACTTGTTGAAGCTGTCACTTTTACAATGTGCAGTTTAAAAGTTTTTCAGAGTGTGTTTGAAAGATCGCTATTACTTGGGCACTGGTTAATTGGTGAGCTTGTAGCTTTCCAGATAGAAATTCAGTCAAGGTAGATTCTTTGCATTTGGACATATAGCTTCATATTACATGCTAGGCCCAAAGCATTCTGTAACTTAATGTAAGTTTTTTGCAGAACCCTTTCTGTTAAAATCGAGGTCCCATGCACTGTATCCACATTAGTGCGTGTTAAGATCCCATGGCAACAAAGAATTTGTCCATAGCAAAATCTTGTAGAAAAATCCACGTCTATAGGTGAACAGAAATACACACATATACAGGGGGGGGGGGGGGGTGCAAAAGTAGGTATACAGTTATGAAAAAAGAAAACACGTACAATACAAACAAATGAATATTGCATATACATGTAATCACAAGCACAGCCTTAATCCCTCAGATACTCAAACTGCTTGCCGTCGGTATTCACACACTTCTCTAATCGAGAGCGGAATTAAGCATTGTAATAATGATGTGATACTGTATACCTACTTTTGCACCCCCCTGTATAATACAAGCATGTCCGCTCTGTCAGAAGAAACAAACAGTGGAACATGTCCTAAGCTCTTGCAAAGTAGCGCTAGCCCAAGGAAGGTATACATGGAGGCACAACCAAGTTCTGAAAGTGATCGCAGATGTGGTTAGCGAAAAAAACCATGACCCCAAACGCACCAATTGCTATGACAACGTTCTACAAAGCAGGAGGGAAACAGGTCTGGCCCGAAAGTGCTATGACAACCAGCACATTGCCAAAGGGTCTTCTGGATGGAGCAGTCGACTGGGAGTGTACAGCAGACCTCCCAGAATGGAGAAATTACCCAGATGTCATCAGCAAGACAGGCATGAGACCAGACATCGCTCTCCACTCTGACTCCTCGAAACAAGTGATTCTGATAGAACTCACTGTGCCATACGAAAGCAGAATGGAAGAAGCATATATCTACAAGACCGAAAAATACGCCGGTCTTGCCAGCACCCTGAAGAAAGCAGGTCTGCGGGTCAAAATCTTCGCCATAGAGGTCGGGGCAAGAGGGTTTGTGGGCACCTCCGCTTATGATCTCATGAAACAACTCGCCATTTCTGGGAAGAAGAGGACTAGAGCCCTTAAAGCGATGGCAGAGGCAGCAGAAAGGAGCTCAAGCTGGATCTGGGCAAGGAGGAACCAAAAAAGTGAACTTCATAAGGATTAAATTCCCTACAGATGATGTGTGCCCCGTTAGCACATTGGTAAAACCGCGTACCGCAGTTCTGAAGCGCAGAATCGCCCAGGTTCGATCCCCGGCGTGGGAAAAAAAAAAAAAAAGACAACAGCAGAAGGGCATCCAGGAGTCATGACCTGGATGTGGCCCGGCCCCCCGAGAGTGTAAGGAATTCAGGGCCGAAACACTTGTCTAAAGGGGGTTACTTCTCTGAAGACCTTCTGTTGTCTAGCTCTCCCTAGAGTTTCTTTCTACCAAGAAGTGGCCGACATTGCACTGTGGTTATGTGCTTTCCTTCATTATCATCATCATCATGTGCACTGCTGCAGGGCGTCGGCGATAATGGCCCTCCATGCGAATCTATCCCTTGTCGCTGCAAGCTCATCTCCCACCCTGTCTGTCCTCAGCCAGCGTTTTCCTTAGGGCAAGTAATCCGAAATTCACAAGATAAATCCACTAGTAAGAAAGAATTAAACACAAACGTAAATAGATGCAAATAAAGATTCTTCATCTTTGGTTTTTGAATTAAGACTTAAGGTTCAGGATCTGTATCAGGAAAAGATCCAGTTAGAATATCATATGTTCATGTTAAAGATCCTGTAAATCTTGTCAGGGGTTGACTTATGAAAACATGAAAACACCCATCATAAATGTAGACTACTCTAGAACATAGTGTAACGTGGTCAGCTTGCGTAATGGGTTGAGTTCTCCACTGAAAAGTCTGATTATATGAGTCAAAATGAGTTTTAATAATCGTGTAAAGGCTGATTATACGTAATGTGCAATGAGTCCAAATGACATAATGATTACCTAGCTGAACCTGTCACTCAGTGACAAAAAAGCTACTTACTGCGTAGCTTTCATCGGCGATCCGGCCGACTTCTTCAGCGCAACTGCTGGGTTGAGAACTGGCTTCAGTGCACACCGCCGTGAGCGAACTCACGACAGTGCGACTGAATAAGTGAGGAGTACACCGATGGCAGGTTGTGTCCAAATGAGTCAGGAGAATAGCACTGTACAATAACGATGTATAATGATAGTAATAACTGTGTGATACTTTCTCTTGAACACTTCGTGAATGATTGTGGCACCCATCCCAGAAGTGAATAGGTCTTCAAGCTGTCCAGGTAATCAAACACCAAAGACCTTTATCTGACATCGTGTATTATTCTAGCAGTAAGAAACTCAGGGCAGAGCCGGACAGCAGAAGGTCCTCAGAGGAGCAACCCCCATCAAGCAAGTGTGACGGCCCTTAACTCCTGACACTCTGAGGGGGCTGGGCCACATCCAGGTCATGACTCCTGGATGCCCCTCTTCTGTCGCCATTTGAAAAAAAAGTCCTGTGTTTGGAATCGAACTGGCACATCCAAGGTGGTCAGGTTTCTCAAGGCAAAGTCATCCTTGTGACGGATGTCTTAACCACGTGGCTATCGGTCACCAGCAACATATAGGGGAATTTAATAATAATAATAATAATAATTACAATATTTATATGGCGCAAAATCTTGATAAAAAATCAAATCTAAGCGCTGAACAGACACATACGCACGCACGCACACACACACGCACACACACACACACACACACACACACACACACACACACACACCACACACACACACACACACACACATGGCTATAAATGGGGAAAAAGAAGAAAAGCAATGGAAAATTATAGAGAGCGTATTGAATTTTAAGCTGTATTCTAGGTTTAATGACGACTTAAAGTTTTTGCCTTCAATTTACAGTCGTGGAGTATGTGACCTAGTGGATATAACACAAGAGTAAATTTCCAGAAGCCTGGGTTTGAATCCTAGTCAAATAGTGATTGTGTCCCCCTTCACCACTAGACTTTGAGTGGTGGTCTGGACATAATACTAATCTTTCAGAGGAATAATGAATCGAGACTGCTTGCGCAGCCTGCACATATCGCACATAGAAGATCACATGGCAACAGGAGAGTTGTCTCCCTCCAAAAAAATCTGTAAAAATGTCCACTTTCTTAGATGTACAAAGATGCATGCATGAAAAAGGTGTGCGGATACTATGGTGACTTGTTTCTCCCCGGGAGAGCAACATGTACTTCAGGCAGAAGAATTCCATTGTGACAAAATAATGAATGGAGTCCACTCCAGTCCAGTCTTGTTTTATGTGTTTACATGCACACATGGTCAGTAAACAAAATGATAAGAAAAGAAAATAGAATGCATGACAGGTAGAACTGATAAAGAGTTATCTACCCACTACCTAACTCACTCACCCACCACCTACGCACCCACTCACTCACCCACCCACCCACCCACCCATTCACTCACCCACCCACCCATTCACTCACCCACCCACCCATTCATCCACCCACCCACCCACCATTCACTTACCACCTACCCACCCACCCATTCACTCACCCACTCACCCCCACCCATTCACTCACCCACCCACCCACTCACCCACCCACCACCCACCCATTCATTCACCCATTCACTCACCCCCCACCCCCCATTCACTCACCCATTCACTCACCCACTCAAACACCCACCTACCCATCCACCCATTCACTCACCACCCATTCACCCACCCACCCACCATTCACTCACCCATTCACTCACCCACCCACCCACCCATTCACCCACCCACCCATCCACCCACCTGCCCACCCACCCACTCACCCATTCACTCACCAACCCACCCATTCACTCACCCATTCACTCACCCACCCACCCACCATCTATCTTTGTCCAGGGATGCATTATGTTAGCAGCTGGCTTGAAAAGTAAAATAGATATAAATAGTTAATGAATGAATAAGTTCGTATGTTCAAGGATGTATTATGTTAGTAATAGGCAGCAACAAATGAAAAAATAATAAAAAGTTAAATAAGTAGATAAGTCATGAACTAAGTAAACAAGTAAATAACTTCATAAGTAGTTGTGGCTGGTGATCTGTTAATGCTCGGCAATACAGAAGCATAATGAATCATGTTCAACTTCAGTTTCTGAAAATGGTATGCCCACTCTCAGAATAATTTCCATATGCATTAACGCCACTGATGCCATGTGATGAAGATCCCAAATGATCATGGCATAAACCATAAATCTGCAGGTAAGTTCTACGTGCGAGCAAGGTTTTGAGAAGCATTGGCTAGAAAAAAGAAAGAGGACAGCTTACGATCTCGTGGTTCATTGCTGTTGACCTGTTGCTTTAGGTAAAACTCTGCTGTCTTTTGACTCAAAAGTTAAGGGAATCGTACAGCCGGCCTGTCCTTCGTCAGATATGTTGCCTACCTATCATCATCATCATCTATCATCATCATCATCATCATCATCATCATCATCATCATCATCATCATCATCATCATCATCATCATCATCATCATCATCAGGTGCCCTGCTGCATGGTGTTGGCGACCATGGACTTCCATCCGTCTCTATCTCTCGTTGCCCCTAGCATCTCCCCCACCCTCCTCGTCCCCAGCCACTCTGCAAGTCCGTCCAGCATTCTCTCCCTGGGTCTACCTGGTGCTATCTTTCCCTCCAGCTTTCCCGCTGTGACCAGGTGCTCCAAATCCCCCTTCCTCATTAAATGGCATATAAATGTTGCCTGTCTTTTCCTAATCTTCCTTATGAGTGATCTACTTGTGTCTGCCTCCATCAAGACTGTCTCGTTTGTTTTCTTTGCTGTCCATGGAACTCTCAACATTCTTCTGAGAAACCACATCTCGGCTGCCTCAATCTTGCTTTGGCTTTGCTTGCTGACTGTCCACGCCTCACATCCGTACAACAATATTGGTTCTATATAACATTCAAGGACTCTCTTCCTGATGTTAATTGATAGGTATTTGTTGGTAAGAATGCTTGTCATCTTCTTACCTATGTGAGCTGTAAAACAGTCAGAAAAGAGAAGTGAAGTGGAAGCTGAACTGAATGAACTGTCGTCGCCATGACCACCACCACCAAACACTACAACGGAAATTTGAACTGATAAATTTATCAAAATTAATTACCATGACTTGCATACCCATCACATTCCAGTCGGTTAAATGCCTCTCTCACCTATGTCCAACTTTCCCCCACCTTATCCTTAGTCCGTGCCAGAGTAACGACCAGGAAAATTAGTTATTGGCTTGTGCAAGATGGTTAACCCATACTTACTGCCTGCAAATTGCTACTATTAGAAAAGCAAATAAAAAACAAATTTTTGAGCCTCTGTTGATTTTGTCCGGTTAAATGTGTGATCTAAATTGAGTTAAAGTTGTGTTCACAGAAAACGGAAATATTGTTCTCTGGTTTCAATTGCCTGGACATTCTGTCATTTCTGGTCATTAGGTGTATTAGGGTTGCACTCGTTTAAATTTGCAATTTCCTACTAGTCCAGATCTGATGATCTACCCATAAACAACACAGAAGTCCGTGTTAACATCTTTTTATGTACAATCTGTAGACACCATGAATGGATCTGAACCATCACCTACTCCATTTGTTTTAAGTAAAAATGTTTAGTTAACTCTTTGACTCCTGCACCCTATCCACCAACTGCAAAAATATGATCCTTTGACTCCCTCCTCCTATCCACCAGCTTCCTGCAAGAAGCGGGTGGATACAGTGAAGGAGTCAAAGAGTCTGGTTGACAAGGCAGGAAGCTGGTGGGCAGGGTGTGGAAGTCAAAGTGTTAATCTTGCATCAAAGGGAAAAAAGAACACTGTTCAACACACAGACAACCCTAAAATGATCTGAATCAGTCTTCTCAGCTTGCCGTTTTTTTTTTTTTTCCATTTTTAGGAAATGCAATTTTGATTCTCTCCTAATCGTTCCTCCATTGTGAGATAGGGGCAGATGGGGGACCCTGACAGTGTGCATGAGCTGAACTGGGCCAATTACCGGTCGATGAAGGTCGGTGTAGTTAGCACGCGCAGCCAGCGGAGTCTCGCTGCCACACGGACCATTTGACTGGAGACACACTGGTGTCTGCTAATTACATGCTTCACACACTTTTTCCTTGGCCCCCATGTCTAGATGTCTGTTCTCCTTGCCAGTTACCGCCCTTTTTTTTTATTTCTCCTGACCTGGCTTTTGATACATCTTCAAGATTAATTGATTAAATATTTTTTCACAGGTTGATTTTTTCTTGTTGATAGAGCTGTGGATTCAAGGTATGTTATCTGTTGTTCAGTCCTGGCCAGCAACATTAAAGACTGTCCTGTTTGCTGGCTGGTTTAATGCTTTCATCATTCTGCTGGTGCCAGCTTTACTGTTTCATGGGTCCATTTTCCCTCTCCTTCCCCGTTCCAAAACCTTGCCAGAGCATAGGGTTTAGCGCAGGCTCAAGGAGTCTGCCAAATAATTGCTCGCAGATTTGGGTCATCCACTTCACAAATACGTCATTTAGGGTGTAGCTCAAATGTCCTCACCGATATCGCAGGTGTCTGTATCTGTGGAGCCCAGCTGACACCACGGTATATCGTGATAGTAAGTGAATAACCCTGTAACGCAGTCTCAGTTCTAAATAGAACTCTATAGCATCATGAATATCCTCCCTCTCCTCCTCATGGCATTGTAGAAACTGTGCCGACCCCTGTGGCCATTAAAGTGGTGTAGGAAATGGGGAAAAAAAGTGAGCGCAAAAGAAATCTTCCTGAGTGTGAGATCCTGAAAAAATGAATGAAAGGAAAAAAAGTATGATCTTTCTGGTGAAACTACTGCAACGAAATTGGCTTGCCGTTTCTTTGAGCGAATTAAACAAATACGTGCCACACACACACACACAAGATTGCAATCCTGGAGAAATATATAGCCACAGATGATAATTGGTGGCCACGGTCTGACGTGTTTATACCGGGTCTTATCTCAGCGCCCCCTGGCTGCTCTTTGTAGCCTGTCTGGCGTGACCTTGGTGTAGGGGAAGTGTTCATTAGGAGATAAGTCATTTCCGCTTCCATTGCAAGGCAAGGTAACCCCTGGACAGAGACGGTGAGAGGAGAGACAAGAGTGATGAGGGCAGATTGGTGTGGTTGGCTTAGGATCCCATTGTGATGGAGATGATCCTGAACAAACAAGGCAGGAGCTGTATTCTCACTCTCTTCTGTGTGCACAAAGATCGAGTCTGATGTGTGTGTGTGTGTGTGTGTGTGTGTGTGTGTGTGTGTGTGTGTGTGTGTGTGTGTGTGTGTGTGGTGTATGTGGTTGTGTGTGTGTGTGTGTGTGTGTATGTGTGTGTGTGTGTGTATATGTGTGTGTGTGTGTTGTGTGTGTGTGTATGTGTGTGTGTGTGTCTGTGTGTGTGTGTGTGTCTTGTGTGTGTGCATGTGTGTGTGTATGTGTGTGTGTGTGTGTCTGTGTGTGTGTATGTTGTTGTGTGTGTGTGTTGTGTGTGTGTGTGTATGTCTCTGTGTATGTGTGTGTCTGTATGTGTGTGTGTGTCAATGTGTGTGTGTGTTGTGTGTGTGTGTGTGTTGTGTGTGTGTGTGTGGTATGTGTGTGCGTATGTGTGTGTGTATGTGTGTGTGTGTGTGTATGTGTGTGTGTGTGTGTGTATATGTGTGTGTCTGTGTCTGTGTGTGTGTCTATGCGTGTGTAGTCGAATGGTTGGGAGGGTACTGTGCTCTTTGGTATAGGTTCACACAGCACTGCTAGAACACTGTCTCCTTTGTCTGGCCCTGAACAATAAAGAACTAACATCGAAATTCCTCAGGGGCTCCTCTTTACTCTGTGGACGTTTCCTTTTGAACAACTGGACACAGAAATGGGAGGCAGGTTGTGGATCCAGAATGGTTGTCAGATGCCTGTAGGCTATGTCTGTGATGACTTCCCTTTGATGGCTGCAGCTATTCAGTCCCACAGTCCTCCCACCTCGCTGTACTGAAGTGGCTCCCTTGTCTGTTCCACAGTATAAAGGGCTCAGAACTTGGGGTGTAAAACTTGTAATTGGGGGCAACAGGTCCATCTGTTTGTCCACCTGTGCACCTGTTTCAGACCATCAAGGGATGACTGTACAGATTTGTAGATCTGTGTCTTTTCTGGTATCTCTTTGACCTCCATGTGGTTAGGGGATGATGACAGTGGTGATGATGATAAGTGTCTGCGATTGTGATGATTTGTTTGTTTTTCTTTGTTTGTGTTTTTTGGTACAAAAATACATTTAAAGACTTGTAAAGTAATGAACCCCAATGCTCTGTTTTAATCTGTGTTCAGGAATTTGTTGAACAGAATCTGTTAGATTCAGACAATTCCATATGTGTATCTAAGTTTGCAGTTGAGTTGTAGTTTTGATTGTCTCCATTTTTTTGGTCAAAATGGCTTGATAAAGTGAAACTTGGATGTTAAGGAATTCTTGGTTGCTAGATTGCTAAGCTTTTTATCACTCAAATGATATAGTTACCTTCATAAGGACTCATAATGTAAGTCCTAATTCATACAGATAACACAAGCTGGTTGGTTTGTTCAATAGAGCCATGGATTTGAGGTTGATATCTCAAGTTCTGTCCCAGCCTGCAACATTAAAAACTGCGCGTATTTTAATGTTTCCATCTTTATAGTAATGTCACATTAGTGTTTCATAGGTCTTTTCCACCCCTCTGTATTTCAAATCCTTGCCAGCGCATAGCGTTTTGTGCAGACTTAAGGAGTCTGCCTGATGATTGCTGGCAGATTTGGGTGGAGCGCATATGAAATTGTGCTAGTGTGATGAAATCCTCTTGAACAAATTCCAAACTTCATTAATTAGGTCTGATTCAGCCATTACAATGTTGCTGTATTAATGTGGTTACTTATGTTGACATATGTTAGATCTATACCCCACTGTCTGTTTA
>CM060308.1:6709482-6714482 GCA_030674185.1 Monoplex corrugatus | reverse complement strand
ATGGGGTAGCACACATATGCCCAATTATCAATCCTAAGAGAAAGTGGGCCTACTTAAGACTTTTTTGAAACTTTTTTTTATTCATTTTTTGTTTCACAGCAAACAGACATCTAACATACAATGAGGCAACGTAGAATGACAACAAAAATTTTACACATATGGAAAGACAATGTTGACACATGAACTCGACATTGTACACAGAATATACGTAATGATATTTTATACATTGAAAGTTTAAAAATGAACATTAAGATTTAGCACATGTCAACATTTCCCCTATGAACTCAAAGTGCTTAAGACTTTATCAAACACATGCAAGTGAATGGACCAGCAAGGCCGAAAATGATAGGAAGAAATGACAGAAAGCAAAGGAGGAAGAAAGAAACAAAGACAGTGACAGAACAGAGAAAACATGATGCCCCAGACACAGCCTGTTTTGCTTTTTAGCTAGCTCTGACATGCCCTGAAAGGGATCCCGAGTTTGCAGTCTTTCCGAACCGTCATCAGGACTTTCCCTGCAGAGTGACCAGGCCTGATTCCCTGAAGCCATGGAACTTTCTAGGTAGGACACCAGGACTTGGCCAGCTCATGGGTTTATATGCAGGCTTAAGGCTTGTGCCGTGATCATTCTGGATCTTCTTCATCACATGGCACCTGTGACGTTAGTGCATATGGAATTCATTCAGAGCGCAGAGAGGTCATCTTAAGACACTGAAACTGAAACTCCCTGAAGCCAGCAGCCAAGCTGCAGACCAAAGTTAACAAGAAACACTGCAGGGCGCTGGATAGGATGGAACCACAGACATCTTATATAAGATGGCTTCAGGGAGTTTCAGGTTCAGTGTCTTAAAATGACGTCTGTGTGCTCGGAATGAATTCCATATGCACTAACATCACATGTGCCATGTGATGGAGAAGATCCAGAATGATCACGGCACAAGCCTTAAGCCTGCACATAAACCCATGAGCTGGCCAGGTCCTGAGGTCCTACCTAGATAGTTCCATGGCTTCAGGGAATCAGGCCTGGTGACTACAGGGAAAGTCCTGATAATGGCTCGGAAAGACGGCAAACATGGGATCCCTTTCAGGGCATGCCGGACCTAGCTGAAAAGCAAAACAGGTTGCGTCTGGAGTATCATGTTTAGCCTCTAATTTCCTCTTTTCTGTCAGTTCAGTAAGTTTTAAAGTCCTACCACTCGCAGAGTACACGAGGGCTAGTGAAAAAATTGTACAAAGAAGCCTTAATAGTACATTGTGAGAGACTGATACTTTTTTCGGTTCTCCTGATCCACCCAGATGGATGAATGAATTGATCTCTTTTCTGTCACCCTCTTTCTTTCTTTATATAAGATGTCTGTGGATGGATCCAGTGATACGGTGACGAAGTAGTTAAAGGGTTAAAAACCCAGTGATCTTGCCGGTTGTTAACTTTATGCTCCTGCGCCTGCTCGAAGTGTTTGCCGTTCCACTGGCCTCGCTGGCATCTCGGATGGCAAATTAATTGCGAGAGTGTTTGCTGATTTTAGTTCTGCCTCACCTTCCCAGCTCCCTCGGTTTCTGTTACACCTGTTCTTCCCTAGCGTCTCGCTTCCAAACATCAGATCTTAATTGCTGATGTCATTCTATAGCCCATGTTTGTACATATGTGCTTCGTTAGTTGCAGCGTTTTAAGTCTCGCTTTCTCTGTCTCTGTTTCTGTCTCTCTGTCTTTGTCTCTCTGTCTTTGTCTTCTTCTCTGTCTGTCTGTTTGACTGTCTGTTTGACTGTATGTTTATTGTTTATTTTTCTCTCTCTCTCTCTCTCTCTCGTACACGCGCGCATTCGTGTACACGCACACGCGCACACACACACACACAACACACACACACACACACACACACACACACACACACACACACACACACACACACACACACACACACACACACACTCTCTCTCTGTGTCTCTCTCTCTCACACACACACACATACACACACACACACACACACACACACACACACACACACACACACACACACACACACACACACACTGTCTGCATTTCTTTTTTCTTTTCTTTTTTTTTTTTCAGTGCCAGAGCACTGTCCACGCGAAATGTCAGGCCATGTTGTTTACCAACTGTATGATTTCTGTTGTAAAAATCTTAGCATTTATTTCAACCACTTTGTCTCTCTGTCTTTGTCTCTCTGTCTTTGTCTCTCTGTCTTTGTCTCTCTGTCGTTGTCTCTCTCTCTGTCTGTCTGTCTGACTGTCTGTTTCACTGTCTGTCTTTCTCTCTCTCTCTCTCTCGTACACGCGCGCATTCGTGTACACGCACACGCACGCGCACGCGCACGCGTACACGTGGACAGCAAAGAAAACAAACGAGACTGTCTTGATGGAGGCAGAAACAAGTAGATCACTCATAAGGAAGATTAGGAAAAGACAGGCAACATTTATAGGCCATTTTATGAGGAAGGGGGATTTGGAGCACCTGGTCACAACGGGAAAGCTGGAGGGAAAGAGAGCACCGGGTAGACCCAGGGAGAAAATGCTGGACGGACTTGCAGAGTGGCTGTGGACGAGGAGGGTGGGGGAGAAGCTAGGGGCAACGAGAGATAGAGACAGATGGAGGTCCATGATCGCCAACGCCATGCGGCAGGGCACCTGATGATGATGATTTCAACCGCTTTCCTTTTGTGTCACTGTATACTGTTTGTAAGTTTCGTATTGTTTTGTCTGTGAGATGTATTATCATCACACTTAGGTAATTTCCTTTTGCTGTTCTTTCTTCCTTTGTTTTCTTTTCTTTTTTCTTTTTGTCTCATTTTGTACGCCACCTTAACCTTTTGACTCCCACCTCTATCCGCCAGCTGCAAAAACTTAACTCTTTCACTCCCTCACCCTATCCACTGGCTTCCTGCATAGGTTGAGGGAGTGAAAGGGTTAAATGTTTGCATTTCTATCATGGCTGCATTTATAGGCCATTTTATGAGGAAAGGGGAACTGGAGCACCTGGTCAGTGTGTATGTGTGCCATAACCTTTGATCCTCTCACCCATTCCACCAGTTTCCTGCAGGAAGCTAGTGGATAGGGAGAGAGAGAGAGTAAAAGGGTTAAGTTTTTACTGTGCTATCATGGCTGACAATACGGGATGCTGGCGGATATGGTGAAGGAGGCAAAGGGTTAATGGCCACGGACGCTGGGACAGTGTTTTCACAATGCTATGACGATGATAAGGATGAGGGTGATAATCATGACGCTATGAAGTTCCCTTTAGAGGACTGTACTCTACGCTTACTATCATCGTATATCCTGACGTCAACCAGGCCAGAGAGGTACAGACACCTGCTGTGCTGGTCAGGAGATTTGAGCAACACCCTCTGTGACACGTCCGTGAATTGGATAAGATTCGACAGTGTGATCCAGGCCTTCCCAAACAAGCCCATAGCTCACTCAGCTGTGGGTAGGAGCCAGTTGGGCCGGAAAAATCTCACACTGATTTTCAAAGGACTGATGGGGATTCGAACCCACAACCTTGCGATCAGTAATCCGTTGTGCTGACCACTGTACCATGGCGATTGGTGTATGTTTTTTTTTTTTTTTTTTTTTTTTTTTACATTTTAACCGAGTTTACAGTTTATTCATATGTGATCAGTAAACATGTTTGTGTCTCCTTCTCCTCCTCCCCCCAACTTCTCGCTTTCTCTTTGTATTGTGTTGGTATTTATTGCCTTTTTGTCACAACAGATTTACCATGTGAAATTCGGATTACTCTCTCCGGGTTAAGCGCGTCGCCGCAGCGCAGCGCCACCCATCTTATTCTGTGTATGTAGGTGTTTCTGATACCAATGAAAAATGGATCTTTCTACGGATTTTTTTTCCAGTGACAACTCTTTTTTGCCATGGGGTCTTTAACATGCTCTGATTGCGTGCTGCTCACGGGATCTCCGTTTTTCGTCTTATCATTTACCATTTACCGAAAGACTAGCATCTAGACCAGCACAAGGTCTAGGGAGGAGGAGGGGAGAGAGAGAGAGAGAGAGAGAGAGAGAGAGAGAGAGAGAGAGAGAGAGAGAGAGAGAGAGAGAGAGAGAGAGAGAGAGAGAATCCAGACCTTTTTAAATGTACATCGGCCTTAGGCCACAATACAATAGTCAATGGGGTGGGGACGGAAATACATGTAGGGCCTTTGTGATTTACACACATTTTACAATACATGTTATTACATCATCGAAAATTGTCACAGAGAAAGAGAAAGAGAGAGAGAGAGAGAGAGAGAGAGAGAGAGAGAGAGAGAGAGACAGACAGACAGACAGACAGACAGACAGACAGACAGACAGAGACAGAGACAGAGAGAGAGAGAGACAGACAGACAGACAGACAGACAGACAAAGAGAGGCAACGGGGAGAGAAAAATCGCTGTCTCCTACTGGATTCGAACTAGCTTTCTCGTGTCAAGTGTGGGTACCTTAACCAACGGCTGGGCCACAACACTCCAGAAAAATAATATCTTCCTGCGCACGTGTGTGTATGTCTCCACCATGTCGTCGCGTGTGCGTGCGTGCCTACGCACGCGTGAATGCGCTTGGATTACACGCGCCGTTGCACGTTCATGTATACGTTTTGCACACAGTGGCGTGGGAACGTCTGAAAACTGGTGTTGCCCAAATCTCTTCACCATCAGCCATCGTCATCTCCAGGCCTGCCCGCCTAATTGGCCCCTAAAACGGCTGAAAAATGAAACGCTTGCAGAAGACCCTGAGGACATGATGCACTATCATAGTTTCTTCCTCCACATCCCACCCCTCCTGCTCACATCTCCCCCCCCCCCTCCTTCTTCACTCGGGGATTTGTGGGAGGAAGTTGGAAACAAGAGAAATGTATTCAGATCGGTACGTGGCTTTCTTCCTCTGACTGTTTGTCTGTCTCGACCGAATGAGTTTGCCTACTGTTGCATGCTCACGTTTTATTTATATATATATTTGTTTAGAGGGTGAAGTGAATGGGTGGAATAAATA
>CM060308.1:6689482-6694482 GCA_030674185.1 Monoplex corrugatus | reverse complement strand
GATCAATTTTGGTATGTTTGGTTTTATTTTTCCAAACAAAACCATTTCTAATTCAGTGATGGCCGTGCAAATGTTCACATTTTTCTTATAAAAGACACGAGAAGCCTTTCCTAATTATTCTGTGAAAACTCACGATCCTGTCAGTAATTTTCAACGGTGTCTTATTTGAAAAAAAATTACACATGTCACTGTTTACAGTGCCCAAATGTTTCTGGACACTCTTTGTAACCTACATAATGATACATTCTAATTTGGAACTATTTTAGATTTATGTTTTTTTTTCTTATTTTTTAAACCTTTTCTCAGTCTATTCATCATCATCAGGTGCCCTGCCGCTTGGCGTTGGCGATCATGGACTTCCATCTGCCTCTATCTCTCGTTGCCCCCAGCATCTCCCCCACCCTCCTCGTCCCCAGCCACTCCGCAAGTCTACACCCGGTCACGTGCTCTCTTCCCTCTAGCTTTCCCGTTGTGACCAGGTGCTCCAAATCCCCTTCCTCATAAAATGGCCTATAAACTCCTATCCAAGATCTGTCTGGTTTGTTTTCTTTGCTGTCCATGGAACCCTCAACATTCTTCTTAGAAACCCCATCTGCTGCCTCAATCTTGTTCTGGCTTTGTTTGTTGACTGTCCACGCCTCGCATCCGTACAACAGTATTGGTTCTATGTAACATTCAAGAACTCTCTTCCTGATGTTAATTGATAGGCTTTGTTGGTAAGAATGCTTGTCATCTTCTTGAATGCTGTTTTGGCTTGGTCAATTCTGCCGGCTATTTCTGATGTGCATCTGCGGTCTGGTGAAATGATCGTTCTATTACAAGACATAATCCTTTTTCCAATTTCACAAAGGATCTGATGTCATACATCACCACCTGCTGCAGGAATATGTTAGAATACAGTTTTGATCCATTGTCTACTTTTGTTATAATTTGTAACACTTTTGTTTTCTGAAGATTCTCTCTATTTTCTATCTTGATATTTTCTCTTGTTGAGTAATCTTTATTGACTGAAATTCGGTCCATACAATCCAACTGATTTGTTTTAATAATGTCATATTCTTTTGAAAAGTGTTTATGATCCAAGAGTCTTTCTTTTTCGTCAATCACATCTTTCAGGAAAAACACTTGTTTATGTGTCCACGTTTTAAGTGAAAAAGTTTCATGATCTGTGTTGAATTTATCATTATCAAAGATTGGTTCAGCTGAGACTTCCTTGGGTATTTCAATTGGCTTTGTTTTGCAACGTTGGCGTAAACCTGGCAGACATCTTTCTTAAACTTATTACATGTACTACGTGTAAACTTCATAGAATCATACGTATCCCGTAGTTTTGTTTAGGACACATCATGTGTAATTCTCTTGTCATTTTGCTTTTCCAGTATATATCTATAGATCTGTGTCTGTATTTATATCTACAAAGCAGATGACCAATAAACAACATTAAAGCTAACCGATGGATCATGGCAGGCCAGGATGTCTCTCATTTCCCTTCTGAAGTGATATACCGTTTTCATTGTGATTTTATGAATATGAGTTAGAGGCGCTGAAATAGCATAATTTGAAACTAACAATACTGTAACAAAAACAAAACAAAACAAAAAACAAACAAACAAACAAAAGAGACTAAACAACAGCAACAAAACAACAACAACAACGAAAGAAAACAAACAAACAAACAAACAAACAAAAAACCAACAACCGACCAATCAACCAAACCAACCAACCAACCAACCAACCAACCAACCAACCAACCAACCAACCAAAACAAAACAAAATAGAAAACAACAACAACAACAACACACACACACAAACACACACACACACACACACACACACACACACACACACACACACACACATACACACACACACGCACACGAAAATAGAGTCAAATTTTCGACCAACTGTCCTGGACGAAGCAGCAGGGAAGTTTCAGTCTTTTTCTTCTTAACTTTGTATTTGGTGTTTGTTCGTTTGTGATCTTACATTTACGCTTGACAAAGGCCAGTTGGCCGAAAATTTGCGCCTGTCTTGTCTGGTTGTATTGAATACGCGTTCTGATTCTATTTTCGTTTTTATTTTATTTTATTTATTTTTTTTATTCCTGTTTGCTTGAACGCGGGCAGTCACACTTGTTTTGGATAACAATACTGTGATAAACCTCACAGCTGTTGCCTGTTCGATTTTGGAATTAGGAGAATGGAAAACTCATAATAAGATAATCGCTCTCTGCTTCCTCTCCCCCGATTTTCTAATGCCCCAACTATTATACAGCCATTTAATAGCATTTTCGTGACAATAGAATAGGCTACAGTTTGGCTGCTTTTTTCAGGTTAAGGAGAGGGGGGAGGTTGCCAATAAAACATTACTGCTTTTGCCATGAAATCTGATGCAACAATAACTGTATAACAATGGTGTTCTTCCAACAGAAGGTGAAATTGCTCATAAAATTTTATTCATGTCTTGTTTTCTTGTTTCTTTTTTGCTTTTTTGTTTTTTGCTTTTGAGTGTGCTAGAAACAAAACAAAGCAAAACAAAACCAACCAACCAACCAACCAACCAACCAACCAACTAAACAAACAAAAACCCACCAAAAAACAAAACAACAACAAACAAAAAACCCAAACAAACAAACAAACAAACAAAAATCCGTTTAAGTTTTTGTCATAAAACAACAGAACGCTGTTGTATCCTCACGTCTGCCTTGTGCGTGCTCTGAGGCCGACGGCAGCCCGACAGGGGATTGGTTGTAAATTATCACGTGTCTCATGCCACACGTGCTGCACGTGGCTGACAAAGAGCAGCAACGCCATCCAGCGGCCAGCGGGCCGGTTGGGGGAAATTGGAGGGTGATTACAGGGCTAAGTAATATCGTATTTAGCGAGATGGATGGCATAGGCGACATAGGGGAAAAATTGTTTGCTGAAAGACGGGAGATCACTCCCGCATCTGTCTGGTGTTTTAGCACGGGTGGTCTCCCCTCCTCCCTAGCATTGATGAATGTCAATTTCCTGGCCGAGGAAAATGACGGCTGCTGACAGGACGGGGTCTCGTGGGATTGCACGGGGGACTGGTGTGTAAATTTTTGCCGGCAATTTGTTGTTGACAAAATAAGCATCCGTTGTGAAGAGACAATTTCGTTGGCGATGTGCTGTTGACAAAATAAGCACCAGTTGGGACGAAACAAGTCCCCTGCGGTTTTGGTGGGATGAGACCGGTATAGAGTGTTGGCATACCACACAATGTTTAGGTTATTAGTGTGGCCTTGGCGTTATCGATTATTATATAGAACATGTTGTAGTGTTGTAGTGTTACCATCAATCATCCTTGTTTAGCGGTATTCCCCAAAGTCATTTAGATCTAGATGTATTCTTTACACTCATTGCGTTTTTCACACATAATCAGACTTTGTACTGGAGCGTGGAGAATACGATACTGATCGGTGGCGGAGTGGAGGGGACTGATAATGGAGCAGTTCCCCCTCTGTATGTGGCTTTTTTTTTTAACCTTTCATTTATCTGTTGTTGTTTTTTTACGGCAGTGTTTCAAGGTAATAGACGACTGGGTCCGAATAAGTCATGCAGCGCATGGACAGCTCCCCTTTGCTTGGCATAACGGCTACCGTAGGGTGTCAGGAGCTGGGAAGTGTTGTCCCGTGAGTGGTGAGGCATTGTTGCTCTAGGTCCCACCAACACCCTGAAGTTTTTCTTGTTAACTTTTGACGACACCAACACCAAGCATTCTAAAACATGTCATGGTTATTGAAGACTGATGTTGGAGGGACATATTAAATGTCTCTTCTGCTTCTTCTTCTTGCGTTGCTGATAAAATGCCAGTATAAAATATGACTAGATAAAACATAGTCTAGGTAGGGCAGCGGAACCTGGCCAACTCATGGGTTTATGTGCAGGCTTTTAAGACTTGTGCCGTGATCACCATACACGTGGCACCTGTGACGTTAGGGCATATGGAATTCGTTCCGAATGCGGAGACGTCATCTTGACAAACTTCTGGCGTTTGCCTATTTGCCGTCTCCATAATCAGGCCTCATCTGGCCATGAATGTGGCCTTTTTCCAGTTACTGTTGATTGCCATGGATCTTGGTGTTCTAAAGAGCTGTAGTCAGCCGTTGTGTTCTGTCACTCAATTCAATTAAGGCGACATCGCTGCAATATGTATTCAGCTGTCTGGTCCTCTTGACCGAAGGGGCAGGTTGGTGGATGGCATAAGTCTGTACTTGTGGCTTCATATGTGCAGTGAGCCGGTTATGGCCAGTGCGAAGCTTCATAAGGACCATTTGCTGCTCTGTGGGTTGGGTTTCTCATATGGGAAGGACATGCTCAGTCACTCTGCCTCTGCAGCTCAGCGATTTTTGACGCCAATACATGTAGGGATCATAAGATGTGGTGTTTTAAACTCAATGCGTCGCCACACTAAAGAATTGATCACCAGATTCCTCCAGCTCTTTCGTCTGTGTGCCAAAGCCTTGGTCTCTGCAAATGTTTTTCTGTCCATTCTGTAATTTTGTCAGTCCATTGTTTTATTTTCTTCGTCCTCTTCGTCTCCCTCCTTTAACAGGTCCCTGGAGGATGACTTAGCAAGGGCATTCGATCTTGTTACATGGCCATACCAGCACCAGCGTAATTTTCTTTTTCTTAAATGATGTCCGAAACACTACTGCACATCATCAAAGAAACACACACCAAAAGTGCAGGTCTTGTAAGGTAAGTGGTCTTGCGGCGACTCATTAATAATACCTTAAGGGGAGGTTTCGATACGTCCCAGGTTTGATACATATCGAGACGTACACATATCTTTTCGTCTGAAAACACATATGTGAATAGACGTTAAAAGAAATAATGAACGAACCCGCACCTTTATTTGAGGACTGCTGATACCGAGACTGAGATAATGACAATAGCAAAATTCTATCTGTACAGTGCTAGCAGCCCATGTCAAAGCATGCTCACCGCACTTCGCAAGGCTCAACAATAACAATA
>CM060308.1:6681982-6686982 GCA_030674185.1 Monoplex corrugatus | reverse complement strand
GAGAGAGGAGAGAGAGAAGACTACCTACCAAGAGAGAGAGAGAGAGAGAGAGAGAGCTACCTACCAAGAGAGGAGAGAGAGAGAGCTACTACCAAGGAGAGGAGAGAGAGAGCTACCTACCAAGAGAGAGAGAGAGAGAGAGTACCTACCAAGAGAGAGAGAGAGAGAGAGAGAGAGCTACCTACCAAGAGAGAGAGAGAGAGAGAGAGAGCTACCTACCAGAGGAGAGGGGGAGAGGAGAGAGAGAGAGAGCTACCTACCAAGAGAGAGGAGAGAGAGAGAGAGCTACCTACCAAGGAGAGAGAGAGAGAGAGGCTACCTACCAAGAGGAGAGAGAGAGAGGAAGCTACCTACCAAGAGAGAGAGAGAGAGGAGGAGAGCTACCTACCAAGAGAGAGGAGAGAGAGAGAGAGAGAGAGAGAGGAGAGAGCTACCTACCAAGGAGAGAGGAGAGGAGAGGAGAGAGATGAGAGCTACCTACCAAGAGGAGAGAGAGAGACCTACAGAGAGAGAGGAGAGAGTAGAGAGAGGAGAGAGAGAGAGAGCTACCTACCAAGAGAGAGAGAGAGAGAGAGTACAAGAGAGAGAGGAGAGATCAAGAGAGAGAGGAAGCAGAAGACTACCACAGAGAGGAGGAGGATGAGAGAGAGAGAGAGAGAGCTACCTACCAAGAGAGAGAGAGAGAGGAGAGAGAGAGAGAAGAGAGCTACCTACCAAGAGAGGAGAGAGAGAGAGAGTAGAAGGGAGAGAGAGAGAGACTACCTACCAAGAGAGGAGAGAGAGAGAGAGAGAGGCTACCTACCAAGAGAGAGAGAGAGAGAGAGAGAGAGAGAGAGAGGAGAGACTACCATGACACTACAGAGAGAGAGAGAGAGAGAGGAGCTCTACCAGAGAGAGGAGAGAGTACTCAGAGAGACTAACCTACCTACAGAGGAGAGAGAGAGAGAGCACTACGAGAGAGAGAGGAGAGGCTACCTACCAGAGAGAGAGAGACTACCAAGAGAGAGAGAGAGAGAGAGCACCTACCAGAGAGGAGAGAGAGCTACTACCAAAAAAGACATGAGAGTACTCGAGAGACGAGAGAAAGAGAGAGAGAGAGCTACCTACCAAGGAGAGAGACGAGAGGAAGCTACCTACAGAGAGAGGAGAAGAGAGCACCACCAAACAGAGCGAGCTACAAAGAGGACACAACTACTACCGGAGGAGAGAGAGTACGAGATAGTACTTTCTTCATTGGAGAGAGGAGAGCAGAGAGCACTACAAGCAACGAGAAGCTACTACAGAGGAGGCGATACTCGAAAGGAGGCATGAGAGGTCCACCTACACAACACGCATTAATACATACTAACACACATCCTCCAGACGCACCGACTACAACACACACACACACAACACACAACACGGTGCACACACACACACACACACACGAACCAAAGCACAACACCACACACATACATACCTTCGGTCGCACACACACCAAAAACACAAACACAAACACCTACACCACACTCACAAAGAAACAGCACACTCTCTACACAACGCAACATTTCTTTTTTCTTCTGTTGTCTGTCTTTCTTTGTTCTGTCTGTCTGTCCGTCTCTCTCTCTCTCTCTCACTCTCTCTCTCTCTCACACACACACTCTCTCCATAGCTCCCTCTTGTCGTCCTCCCCCTCAAACATCACAAAGACCATTGCAAGCCCACACCGCTCTGTACTCCACAAGACCAGAACAAGAATGGAACGGTATCAATTCCCAGGCGATCCCCGTGCCCATAACGTGGGGGTCGGGGGTTCAATCAGTCCCCCGGCGTGCCACGTGTTGTCATAAATACGGGCTGACCAGTCCTTTTAACCCTTTGACACCCGCACCCTGTCCATCAGAACCCTACATTGTCTACCATACTAGCAAAAGCAAAAATTTAACATTTTGACTCCCACACCCTGTCCACCAGAATCCTGCATTGTCAGCCATGCTAGCAAAGCAAATCTTAACCTTTTGACTCCCGCACCCTGTCCACCAGAATTCTAGATCTACATCCTCAGCCATGCTAGCAAAGCAAAAACTTAACCTTTGACTCCGGCACCCTGTCCACCAGAATCCTGCATTGTCCACCATGCTAGCAAAGCAAAAACTGAAACCTGAATCCTACATTGTCAGCCATCTTAGCAAAACAAAAACTTAACCCTTTGACTCCTGTACCCTGTCCACCAGAATCCTGCATTGTCCACATGCTAGCAAAGCAAAAACTTAACCATTTGACTCCCGCACCCTGTCCACCAGCATCCTGCATATGGAATTGTCCGAATGCGATGAATTTTCTACTCGAATGAACTCCACACATTGCCACATACATAAGACGAGCACAAACGATAATTGCTGGCTTTTTTGGGCGGAGCGCATATGGAATTGTCCGAATGCGATGAATTTTCCTCTCAAATGAACTCTGCACACTGCCACAGACATAAGACGAGCACAAAAGATCATTGCTGGCTTATTTTGGTGGAGCGCATATGGAATTGTCCGAGTACGATGAAATTCCCACTTAAACAAACTCCACACACTCTCACACACATACGACCAGCACAAAAGATAATTGCTGGCTTGTTTAGGTGGAGCACATAATTTTATGGAATTGTCCGAGCACGACGAATTTTCCACTTAAACTCCAAACTCTCACGTACATACATACAAGTACAAATGGTAACTGCTGGCTTATTTGGGCGGAGCGCATATGGAATTGTCGGAGTGCGATGAATTTCCTACTTGAACAAACTCCACACACTCTCACATACTTAAAAGAAGCACAAAAAGATAATTGCTAGCTTGTATGGTTGAAGCGCATATGGAACTGAATTTCTAACTTGAACAAACGCCATACTCTCACATGTATACGAGGAGTATGTAATGACGATGGGGTTATTTTCAAATAACGCGCAGACGACATTCCGTTAGAGCGCAGACTCTTGGCAACCGACAGGGGAGATCACGATTTCAGCAGACCCTTCCTGGCTTCTTCAAAGTTCTGACATTCTTGTCTCCGTCTGGCAGCATCTTAACCCCCCCCCCCGTACCCCCGGACCCCTCCTATCCCCCTACCCCTTCCTTTCCCCCTCCCCTCCTCACAGAGTCCAGACATAGGAAGCAACGTAGCGGAACGAGGAACCTGGAAGAGTCTGAAGAATCTCAAAAGATTCGCACCGCTGTGTGTATTATGACATAGAGAAAGTTTTATACATGGAATGAAAGAGGTGCGAGGGTTGAGGGTCGGGCGGGGGTTAGGTGGGGGAGGGAGGGAGGGAGAGTTTGCGCCTCTGGAATCACGGAGAATCAGAATGACAATGACGGTTTATTTTTTTTCAACGATGAAACTTATTCATTCATAACTAATCACTGTTTTCTTCAACGATGAATTTCGTTCATTAAAAGTTACTATTTTCTTAACGATGAAATTTATTCATTTAGTTACTATTTTCTTAACGATGAAATTTATTCATTAAAAGTTACTATTTTCTTCAACGATGAAATTTATTCATTTAGTTACTATTTTCTTAACGATGAAATTTATTCATTAAAAGTTACTATTTTCTTAACGATGAAATATATTCATTAAAAGTTACTATTTTCTTAACGATGAAATATATTCATTAAAAGTTACTATTTTCTTAACGATGAAATTTATTCATTAAAAGTTACTATTTTCTTAACGATGAAATTTATTCATTTACAGTTACTGTTTTTTTCAACAATGAAATTTATTCATTAAAAGTTACTATTTTCTTCAAATATGAATTTTATTCATTCAAAGTTACTATTTTCTTCAACGATGAAATTTATTCATTCAAAGTTACTAATTTCTTCAACGATGAAATTTATTCATTCATAGTTACTATTTCTTCAACAACGAAATTTATTCATTAACAGTTACTATTTCTTCAACGATGAAATTTATTCATTAACAGTTAGTATTTTCTTTCAAACAATGAACTTTATTTATTAATATAACAGTTAAATTTCAAACTTTGCTTGTTAAGCCCCCATGCACGCACATGCATGCACGCGCATGTGCACACACACCACACACGTACATACATGTACGCACATACACGCACACATAAATATTACACACACAGGCACACACACGCACGCGCACATGCACACATACACATACAATATCATATAAACGCACACTCATATACACACGCACAAAACACACACACAGATCTATCACACGCACACAAATATCATCCGCATGCATGCACTCATGTATTATATTATGTATTAAAAGCACAAGTAGATCACTCATAAGGAAGATTAGGAAAAGACAGGCAACATTTATAGGCCATTTTATGAGGAAGGGGGATTTGGAGCACCTGGTCACAACGGGAAAACTGGAGGGAAAGAGAGCACCGGGTAGACCCAGGGAGAAAATGCTGGACGGACTTGCAGAGTGGCTGGGGACGAGGAGGGTGGGGGAGATGCTAGGGGCAACGAGAGATAGAGACAGATGGAGGTCCATGATCGCCAACGCCATGCAGCAGAACGCCTGATGATGATGATGATGATTTTCTTCAACGATGAAATTTATTCATTCATAGTTACTATTTTCTTCAACGATGAAATTTATTCATTAAAAGTTACTATTTTCTTCAAATATGAAATTTATTCATTCATAGTTACTATTTCTTCAACGACGAAATTTATTCATTAACAGTTGCTATTTGTTCAACGATGAAATTTATTCATGAACGGTTAGTATTTTCTTTCAAACAGTGAACTTTATTTATTAATATAACAGTAACATTTCAAACTTTCTGTTTGTTAAGCCCCCATGCACGCACATGCATGCACGCGCATGTGCACACACACCACACACGTACAAACATGTACGCACATACACGCACATAAATATTACACACACAGGCACACACACGCACGCGCACATGCACACATACACATACAATATCACATAAACGCACACTCATATACACATACGCACAA
>CM060308.1:6666982-6676982 GCA_030674185.1 Monoplex corrugatus | reverse complement strand
ATATGTCATCATTACAGCTATATGTCATCATTACAGTATATGTCATCATTACAGGTATATGTCATCATTACAGGTATGATGTCAACATTACAGTTAGATGTCATCATTACAGTTATATGTCATCATTACAGTTAATGTCATCATTACAGTTATATGTCATTATTACAGTTATATGTCATCATTACAGTTATATGTCATTATTACAGTTATATGTCATCATTACAGTTGTATGTCATCATTACAGTTTATGTCATCATTACAGTTGTATGTCATCATTACAGTTGTATGTCATCATTACAGTTGTATGTCATCATTACAGTTGTATGTCATCATTACAGTTGTATGTCATATTACAGTTGTATGTCATCATTACAGTTATATGTCATTATTACAGTTATATGTCATCATTACAGTTGTATGTCATCATTACAGTTATATGTCATCATTACAGTTATATATGTCATTATTACAGTTGTATGTCATCGTTACAGTTGTATGTCATCGTTACAGTTATATGTCATTCATTACAGTTAATATGTCATCATTACAGTTGTATATGTATCATTACAGTATATGTCATCATTACAGTTATATGTCATATTACAGTTATATGTCATCTTACAGTTGTATGTCATCGTTACAGTTTGTATGTCATCATCATTACAGTTATATGTCATCATTACAGTTGTATGTATCATTACTATCATTACAGTTATATGTCATCATTACAGTTATGTGTCAAAGTTACATGTTATTATGTCATTTTACAGTTGTATGTCATCAGTTACAGTTATATGTCATTATTACAGTTGTATAGTCATCATTACAGTTATATGTCATTTTACAGTTATATGTCATTCATTACAGTTATATGTCATTATTACAGTTATATGTCATCGTTACAGTTATATGTCATCTTTACAACATCTATTATTGTCATCATTACAGTTATATGTCATCTTCAGTTATTGTCATCATTAGTTATATGTCATCTTTACAGTCATCATTACAGTTATATGTCATATTATTTGAGTTATTATGTCATCATTACAGTTATATGTCATCATTTGAGTTATATGTCATCATTTGAGTTATTATGTCATCATTACAGTTATATGTCATAATTTGAGTTATTATGTCATCTTTACAGCTATATGTCATCATTACAGTTTTATGTCATCATTACAGTTATACGTCATCATTACAGTTATATGTCATCATTACAGTTATCAGTTATACGTCATCATTACAGTTATATGTCATCATTTGAGTTATTATGTCATCATTACAGTTATATGTCATAATTTGAGTTATTATGTCATCTTTACAGTTATATGTCATCATTAGAGTTATATGTCATCATTACAGTTTTATGTCATCATTACAGTTATACGTCATCATTACAGTTATATGTCATCATTACAGTTATACGTCATCATTACAGTTATACGTCATCATTACAGTTATATGTCATCATTACAGTTATACGTCATCATTACAGTTATACGTCATCATTGCAGTTATATGTCATTACAGTTATATGTCATCATTACAGTTATATGTCATCATTACAGTTATACGTCATCATTACAGTTATATGTCATCATTACAGTTATATGTCATCATTACAGTTATACGTCATCATTACAGTTATACGTCATCATTACAGTTATACGTCATCATTACAGTTATCGTCATCATTACAGTTATATGTCATCATTACAGTTATATGTCATCATTACAGTTATATGTCGTTGTAAGGAGTTCACAATTTGTTCAAGACGGATTCATCCTCTCTGCACCCACATGCGCACCCGCACCCATATATGCTGCACTCAAATTGCCGGCAACTATCTTGCAGACTCCCTGAGCCCGCGCATAACCCTATCCGCGGCAAAGTCTTGAAATGGGATGGGAGGAGGAGAGAAAGGATCTGTCAAAAGGAAGCTGACACCATCCGGTGGAATGATGGAAACAATCAGATGGGCAACAAACAAGCCAGATTTTAATGTTGCAGGCTTGGACTAAATTCGAGATATCAGCTGTAATGCTCTATCAGTTTCATTTTCTGTTTCAGTTTCTCAAGGTGACGTCTCCGCGCTTGGAATGATTTGTATATGCGCTAACGTCACAGGTGCCATGTGATGTAGAAGATCCAGAATGATCACAGCACAAGCCTTAAGCCTGCACATGAATTCATGAGCTGGTCAGTGATGGAAAAGATCCAGAATGATCATGGCACAAGCCTTAAGTCTGCACATAAACCCATGAGCTGGTATGTGATGGAGAAGATCCAGAATGATCATGGCAAAAGCCTTAAGCCTGCACATAAACCCATGAGCTGGCCAATGATGGAGAAGATCCAGAATGATCATGGCAAAAGCCTTAAGCCTGCACATAAACCCATGAGCTGGCCAATGATGGAGAAGATTCAGAATGATCATGGTACAAGCCTGAAGCCTGCACATAAACCCATGAGCTGGCCAGGCCTGAGGTCCTACCAAGCCTAGCCAAAGAACCAACCAGCTTGCGTAAAAGATCATACTTTTAGGGCAGCCATAAACAGTCTTCTGGACGCAGTCAATTATAAGATTTAAGGCTTGTTTCAGTTTCTTTTCCAGCTTCTCAAGATGATGTCTCCGCGCTCGGAATGAATTCCACATGAACTATCATCACAGGTGCCATGTGATGGAGAAAATCCAGAATGATCACAGCACAAGCCTTAAGCCTGCACATAAACCCAATGGGATGGCCAGGTCCTGAGATCTACCTAGATAATCTCATAACCCTGAGGTCGTAGGGGAGCGAGATGACATAGACCTCAACTTTTCCGGGGCCAGCAACACGAGGGCAGCGCCCATTCCCTCTCCTTGGATTCAAATTCATATTGATATTGACTTTTTTGTTTAACCAAGACTTCAGAAAGGCAAGAAGGCTAATCGGTCTTCAAGGGGTGGGACCTGGGAAATCAACCTATCTCTCCAATATTTCATATCAAGGCAGCCGGGCAATGCCCCGCTCTTCACGATTTTCAACTGTCGTGGGATCTTCAGCATGCCAAGTCGGAAAAGCACACAGGTCCGTCTCGTTTTTCGTCCCTTCGAAGGACCAGACGTTCAGTTCGATTTTCCGGCCAAACTGAGGAGAAAAGTCGAGTCCTCCAAGGTTTGTTGATGCTGTTCATTATTGATGTCAGTTAGTGTATTAGAAGAATACAATCTCATGCCAGCAGATTGGAAGGCGAGTACTCTACCTCTGTGCCACTTTGGCCTCAAGAAACTTGTGTTGAAACAAGGAAGACAGAAAGTATTGTAAGATACTTATAACATAATATCATTGTGTATATTCTGTGTGCTGTGTGGAGTTCATGTGTCAACATTGTCTTTTCATATGTGTAAAATTTGTTATAATTATTTTGTCGCCACATTGTATGTTAGATGTCCGTTTGTTGTGAAACAAGACAAATAAAAAGTAAAAAAAAAAATACTTGTAACGGAAATTATATAAAAGTATTCTTAAACTTAAACACAAAAACAACAAAGACAGAAATTACTGTAATAAACACATGACGGAAACTATTGTAATAGACCTATGTTTAAACTGAAACGCAAAAAACAACAAAAACAAAAATGATTGTAAAAAAAAAACTTATGATGGAAATTATTGTAATAAACTTATGACAGAAATTTGTGTTATAAACTTACGACCGAAATTAGTGTAATAAACGTGTGACGGAAATTAGAGTAATAAAATCATGTTTAAACGAAAACATAACAGACACAACAAAGGAATTATTGTAATGATTATTATATAACACTTTTCATCATCATCATCAGGTGCCCTGCCGCATGGCGTAAGCGATCATGGACTTCCATCTGTCTCTATCTCTCGTTGCCCCTAGCATCTCCCCCAGCCACTCTGCAAGTCCGCCCAGCATTTTCTCCCTGGGTCTACCCGGTGCTCTCCTTCCCTCCAGCTTTCCGTTGTGACCAGGTGCTCCAAATCCCCCTTCCTCATAAAATGGCCTACAAATGTTGCCTGTCTTTTCCTAATCTTCCTTATGAGTGATCTACTTGTGTCTGCCCCCATCAAGACTGTCTTGTTTGTTTTCTTTGTTGTCCATGGAACTCTCAACAATCTCCTTAGAAACCACATCTCGGCTGCCTCAATCTTGTTCTGGCTTTGCTTGCTGACTGTCCACGCCTCACATCCGTACAACAGTATTGGTTCTATATAACATTCAAGGACTCTCTTCCTGATGTTAATTGATAGGCATTTGTTAGTAAGAATGCTTGTCATCTTTTTGAATGCTGTTTTGGCTTGGCCGATTCTGCCGGCTATTTCCGATGTTTATCTGCCGTCTGATGAAATGACTGTTCCCAGGTATTTGAACTTATTAACCTGTGTCAAGGTTGTGCCATTTGCTGTTATTTTGCATGAGGGGATTTCATGTTTTTTACTGATCACCATGACTTCAGTCTTCCTGCTGTTTAGTTCCAACCCCTTACCTTTGCTTTCTATTTCTAGTATATTCACAAGGTTTATTTAACACTTAAACTACGGAAATTAGAATAATAAACTTATGTTTGAACGAAAACACAACAAAGACAACAAAGAAATTATTGTAATGACTATTATTTAACACACTTAAACTAGAACACACTACCACCACAAACAACAACAGAATCGAAAAACCAAACAGACATAAACAATGCACAAAAAAAAAAAAAAAAAAAAAAAACCAGGACAGAGGAGAAAAAAACAAAACAAAACCGGAGACAAAAAGCCGGGACAGGAAACAGAAGGAAGGGGATGTAATCCACACTTGTTATCTCCCTTTGCACGCACGTCACTTGACGACAGATAGGTATCGAAAGCAGACTCTGTGGGTCTTCCACAGGTCATGTACCAAGAGAGAGAGAGAGAGAGAGGGAGGAGAGAGAGAGAGAGAGAGAGAGAGAGACAGAGACAGACAGAGACAGAGAGACAGAGAATGAGAAAGAGAGAGAGAGAGTGTGTTTGTGTGTGTGAATGAAAGAATAAAAGAAAGAAAGAATGAGAGAGAGAATGAGGGAGGGAGAGGGAGAGAGAGAGAGACAGAGAGACAGAGAGAGAGAGTGTGTGAGTGTGTGTGAATGAGAGAGACAGGAGACAGAGAAAGGAAAGAAAGGAAGAAAGAAAGAGAGAGAGAGAGAGAGAAGAGAGAGAGAAGGAGAGAGACAGAGGATGAGAGACAGAAAGAAACACACAAGATAGAGAAGGCATGAGAGGAGATAGAGAGAGAGAGAGAGAAGAGAGAGAGAGAGAGAGAGAGGAGAGAGAGAAGAGAGAGAGAGAGAGAGAAAGAGGAGACGAGAGAGAGAGAGAAGAGGAGGAAATGAGGAAGATAGAGAGAATAATGAGAGAGGAAAGAGAGAATGAAGAGAAAGGGAGAAGAGAGAGAAAGAGAATAAGAATAAGAGGAGAGAGAGGGAGAGCTGGGGGGGGGGTGTAGGACAAGAACAAAGAATAGTGTAAAGTTACGAAGAAATGAAATAAAGAAATAAACATTTTTGTAAACACGCAACCTTTGCCCAAAGAGAGTGTACTACACTGCACCACACAGAAACGTCAGTAACATCAGTATCAACAATTTCAAAACACCTATAGCAACAACATTCGAGATAGACTAACAGTAACAATTATGACTGTCACCCTCCGTCTCACACCACCCCGACCCCCACCACCAAAACAAAAAACAAACAAACAAGCAGCACCTAAACAGTTGACAGAACAAGGACGAATCGATATTTACAAGGGCCATGAAATACTCGTAAGCAAGCACATTTATATGGACTTTTGCCGGTGAGAGAGAAACAGAGAGGGAGAGAGAGACAGAGACAGACAGACAGACAGACAGACAGACAGAAAGACAGATACAGACGGAGAGAGAGAGACAGAGAGACATAGAGAGACACACAGACAGAAAGAGAGACAGAGAGAGACAGAGACACAGACAAAGAGAGACAGAGAGAGAGACAGAGAGAGAGAGAGAGACAGAGAGAGAGAGAGAGAGAGATGTACAGAGAGAGAGAGAGACCGAGATAGAGAGACAGAGAAAGACAGACAGACAGACACAGACAGAGACAGAGAGAGAGAAAGAGAGACAGAGAGAGACACACAGACAGAGACAGAGAAGAGAGACAGAGAGAGAGACATAGAAAGAGACACACACACAGACACAGGGAGAGAGAGAGAGAGACAGACAGAGAGAGAGAGACAGAGGAGAGAGAGAGAGATGTACACAGAGAGAGAGACTGAGAGAGCGAGAGACCGAGATAGAGAGACAGAGAGAGAGAGAGACAAAGAGAGAGAGAGACAGAGAGAGAGAGAGACCGAGATAGAGAGAGAGAGAGGGAGAGAGACTGAGAGAGAGAGACTGAGAGAGAGACAGAGAGAGAGAGACGAGAGAGAGACAGAGAGAGAGAGAGAGGACAGGAGAGAGAGAGAGACAGAGAGGAGAGAAGAGAGAGAGAGACAGAGAGACAGAGAGAAGAGAGACAGAGAGAGAGACAGACATGAGAGAGAGACAGAGACAGAGAGAGAGACAGAGAGAGAGGAGGGGGGGGGGGAGGAACGGAACAGTAGAAGCAAGACATAACAGAATGGCAGAGCAGTTTATCAAGACAACGGGAACCCCGCGATTCAAAAGGGAGATAAGCCCTATGTAAACACCGCGCCACCGGAAAGCGAGCACCCCCCTCCACCCCACCCACCCCATTTTCCCCCTCCTCCTTTAATTTCACACCTGATTGGCTGCCACGAAGCCACCACCGCAAAGGGAGAGAACTCCACCATACCAAGCACGAGGGCAGACAATCTATCGGCCTCATGCAATCAGAGCCCGGAGTTGTCTAAACCTGCGTGCCTCTCTCACGCTGTCAAAGGGAAAGTTTGGGGGCAGGGGGTAAGAGAGGTTGATGGATGGCAAGTTGGCAGAGAGAGGTTAAAAGAGTGAAAACGGCAAAATGAATCCATTCAGCGACTAAGTAGATACACATGTGTGGCGGAGATAAAAAGATGATGGCTGACTATGTACTGCCAAAGACAGTTTACCTTCATGGGAAGTAGGAGGAATAACAGAAGAACCTTCAGCTTTGTGTTTAGACGACGCGGTTATATTAGAGCTGGCCGGCCATAAAGCTTGTACACTTGCCTTGGGGAGTACGGGGACTTTGGAACTTCCATGTTCAAGAGACGATTCATGGCAACTCTCACAATTCCATATCCGCTCCACCAATTAAGCCATCATCTGGCATATGTCGGGAATCTGCAGAATTATTCTTCGTGAGCAATTCCAGGGCACTCGGATAAGTTCATATCCGCTCCACTCATGAAGTAATCATCTGGGTTATGTCGGAATCTGGAGTTCAGAATTGTTCAAGAACAATTCATGGCACTCGGAAAATTCCGTATGCGCTCCATCCAGATCTGCCAGTATTCAATTAACTGGTAGACTTAGGAATTCTCAGAGTTGTGTCCTTTGATTAATATGCTAGCCGAATGGGTAGCGCAAACTGTGTTAGATTTGAGAAGTACAACATGGGAGATAATTCTCAAGATTATGTCCTTTGATTAATAATATTAGGAATTTGGAGTTCGGAATTGTTTCATGAGCAATTCATCGCATTCAGACAATTCCGTATGCGCTCCATCCAGATCTGCCAGTATTCAATCGAATGGCAAGACTTAGGAATTTGGAGTTCGGAATTGTTCATGAGCAATTCACGGCACTCCGACAATTCCGTATGCGCTCCAACCACACCTGCCGGTCATTATCAGGCAGACTTAGGAATTTGGAGTTATGAATATTTCAAGAGGGATTTACCGCTATCGGATAATTCCACATGAGCCTCAACTAGACCTGCCGATCACTATCTCGCAGACTTCCGAATTCAGAACTTAGAATTGTTCAAGAGCAATGCATGCACCTCCATATGTGCTCCACTCACGTCTGCTAGTAATTAAGCTTCTGGCAGACTCCGGAATTTGAAGCTCGGAATTGTTCAAGAGCAATTCATCGCACTGGGTAATTCCGTATATGCCCTCCATCCAGATATGCCAGTAATCAGTTATCTGGCAGACTTTGGAATTTGGTGTTCGAAATTGTTCAAAATTGATTCAACGCACTTGGATAACGCCTCATGCGCTCCATCTAGATATGCCACAAATCAATCAACTGGCAGGCTTCGGAATTTGGAATTACAAATCATTCATGAAGGATTTATCGCGCTGGGATAATTCCATATGCGCTTCACCCTAATCAGCCAGTCATAATCTGGCAGGCTTCGGAACAGAGTTGGGAAATGTTTTTAAGAGGGAGTCATCACAATCAGGGAATTCTACGTGAGCTTCTCCTGGATAGGACCTGCCAGTAAGGATAATGATCACTCTCAGACTTCTACAACCAGCGCAATATCTTATGCACTGGTAAGGCCTTGGAATGGGAGAAGGATAGGAAGAGCCAGCCTGGGATGGAAACCTATGAACCAATGTGGGGTTGTATGTGAGAGAGGGTATGTGAGGGTATAGAGAGGGTGTGTGGGTGCGTGCGTGTGCACGTGTATGTGTATGTGTGTGTGTTGACTCCGCGCACATGCGTGTGTGTGTGGTGCGGGTGTGTGTATGTGTGCGTGTGTGTGTGTGTGTGCGTGTGTGTGTGTGTGGGCGTGTGTGTGTGTGTGGGTGGGTGGGTGGGGGGGGGTCGGCTGTTGCTTCTGTATGTGTTTCTGTCGGTTGACTTAAAAAGTTTAACCTTGTCCTCTTAGTCTACGTACTCATTTTATTGTATTTAACTCATTTTGATTTTAATGTGCATATCGCATTGCATCTTTAATCAAATTTTTCTATACCTACCAATGTTGTTTGTCAATGAGTATTGCCCTTTTTGTCCATTGTTAAAAGTCCTAACCAAGGCATCTGACTATTATGATGTGCTTTTTTAACCGTACATTTTTAGAATTAGTCATAATCTTTGATATTGTGTTCGACAAAGAGGGAGGGGGAGAGAGATGAGGGGAGGGAGAGGGTGAGAGAGGGGTGAAAGAGAGAGTGAGAGAGAGTAAGAGCATGTGTGTACATTTGTTTATGCGTTCTTGTTCCTGTATGTATTTTAATGCGAATGCCAAAACAATTTCCATTGTGATGTTCTGGGCTAAATAAAATCTTGAATCTTGAATCTTGTATCTTGTATCTTGTATCTTGTATCTTGTATCTAAGCTGGCACCACCAGAATGACTGGAGCTTCAAAGACGGGCAGCAAACAGGCCAGTTTTTTATGTTGCAGGCTGGGATTGAACTCAAGACATCAGGTCCTGAAGTCAAGGTTCTACCCACAACAACTCCGCCAGTCTGCTATCAGGACAACATGGTGGCACATTACGTAAAGCTAGAGACGGCTCATGGAGGACATGTTTCATGTTGTTAAATTTTTGCAGTTTGAAATAATAATGATAATGATGATGATAATAATGATAATGATAATGAAAATGATAATAATAATAATGAAAATAATAATTATCATAGTAGCAACAACAACAACAACAACAATAATGATGATGATGAGGAGGAGGAGGATGACGACGACGATGATGATAATAATATTAGTATGATAATAGTAATAATAATGATAATAATAGTAATAATAATAATAATAATAATAATGAAAATAATAATAATTATCATAGTAACAACAACAACAACAACAACAACAATGATGATGATGATGATGAGGAAGATGATGACGACGACAACGATGATGATAATAATATTAGTATGAAAATAGTAATAATAATAATGATAATAATAATAATAATGAAAATGATACTAACAATAATGAAAATAATAATAATTATCATAGTAACAACAAACAACAACAACAACAACAACAACAACAACAACAACAATGATGATGATGAGGAGGAGGATGACGACGACGACGATGATGATAATAATATTAGTA
>CM060308.1:6626982-6659482 GCA_030674185.1 Monoplex corrugatus | reverse complement strand
AATGATAACATAATAATAATAATAAAACAATATATACAAGAAGAAGAAGAAGTAGAATAATAATAATAATGATAATAATAATAATAATAATTAATAATAATAATAATAATAAGAAGAAGAACAATAACAACAACAACAATATAATGATAAAAGAGATAGTACTACTGACACTTGTACTACTACTACTACTGCTGCTATTTATCATTGTTTAAAAGGTTGACATAGAGTACTATCTTTTAATTTACTTATTGTTTCTACACAAAAAGGTTTAGGGAACACTATGAATTACTCTGCTGGTTTGTTTATTATTAATTGACAGACTTTATACAGATAATTCTATCTTTTGTTTTGCTATCACGTTTATCATAGCTGAAAGGGTTTATAAACAATGATATCTTTATGTTGCTGACATACTTATCATTGTTGAAAGGGTTTATTTATAATTCTGATTTATTTTGCTGACATGTTTATCATTGTTGGAAAAAAGTGCTTGAGGGTGAAGTTGCTGTGAAGGGATAGGCTGTGATGTGTGTGTTTGCGTGTGTGTGCGTCTTTGTCTGCGCGTGCTATAACCTGCTGTGTGTGGTGTGTGTGTGTGTGTGTGTGTGTGTGTGTGTGTGTGTGTGTGTGTGTGGTGTGTGTGGTAGTGTATGTTTGGTGTGTATGTAACGTGGTGATGTATCTATGAATGGTTTGTGTTTTCGCACATGCATGTGTGTGTGAGGAGGGAGAGAAAAGAGAAAAAGAGAAGAGAGAGACAGAGGAGAGAGAGAGAGAGACAGAAGACAGACAGACAGACATACAGACAGAGAGAATGAGCAGACGAGAGAGAGAGAGAGAGAGAAGAAAGAGAGAGAGATGAGAAGAGAGAAGAGAGAGAGAGATTGAGACAGAGACATAGAGAGAGAATGAGAGACAGAAGAGAGAGAGAGAGAGAGAAGAGACAGAGAGAGAGAGAGAGAGAGAGAGACAGGACAGACAGAGACAGAGAGAGACAGAGACAGAGAGAGAGACACAGAGAAAGAGAGAAGAGAGAGAGAGAGAGAGGAGAAGACAGACAGACAGAGACAGAGAGAGACAGAGTAGAGAGACACACACAGAGAAAGAGAGAGAGAAAGAGAGAAGCAGACAGACAGACAGACAGACAACAGACAGACAGACAGACAGACACAGAACAGGACAGAGAGCGAGAGAGACAAGGGAGGGGATGAAGGAGAAAGAAGCTATCTTGAGCGAATGACGGGGTGGAGTCAAATATAAATATTATTATCGACAAAGCAGGTGGCAAGCGATATTTATTTTAGATGGGATTTCACAGACAGGGCCGGGGCTGGAGGGATGTTCACATATGTTCAATAGACCCCGCATGTCGGTTGGCCTTGTGTTCTTCAGATCAAGCACCCAGTTCAAAGAGCCCCCAGAAATTACACTGCTTACCATGTTTATAGAAAAGAAAATTAAAGCGCTGATTTGACGGCTTGCAGTGTTTGAGTGGGTGAGACTCGTGGTTCCAATTGGAGGGTGTGGGTTCGATCGTGTCTGGATTTTTTTGGTTATGGTGGGTGAAAAGGTGGAGAGTTTTTTTACTCTCTAGGTCAACATATGTGCAAACTTGTTTGGTGCCGTAACTTCTCCTTCATGTGTATATGCATGCAGAATGTCAAATATGAACGTTAAAGATCCTGTAAGTCACGTTACTGTCCGGTGACGCATAGAAACATAAAAACACCCAGCAGGCACACCCACCGAAGACGGAGTATGCAGACTGTGCAGCAACATACCGCCTTACAGTGTGGGCAGAACAAAACAAAACAAAACAAAACAAAAACTAAACAAAACAAAAAACAAAACAAAAGAAAACAAAACAAACAAAACAAAACAAACAAAACAAACAAACACAACACAACACAACACAACACAACACAACACAACACAACAAAACAAAACAAAACTAAAAACAAAACACAACAAAAACAAAACACAACAAAATGAAACGAAACGAAAGCCTACAAGCTATGTGGATAATAATGATGATGGTGATCATGATAATGATGATATTTGTTGTCTTGGTGGTGGTATAGCGGTAGTAGCAGTCATAATATTGGTGACAGCAGTTGCAGCAGCACTTATGATAATACTGGTTGTGTAGTGTAGTAGTGGTAGTGTAGTAAGCAGTATATATTTAAATCTCAATTATTAACGGTTCCTTTAACCTAATTAAAATTCCTTTAGCTCTGAACTGTGAATTCGCCGGCAATTTTTAACACGCCTCACAGAATAAGCCATTAAAACCACCATTTGTTGCTGAGATTTTATCCAGTACGAGAACCCTTAAACGTCGGCCTTGCCGGGAGTCCTCGTTTACCTGTTGAGTAACGTTTCAGGAGAAGTCCTGGTGTTCCGTAGATAAGCTTGGACAAACAAGCCTTAACCAAAAGAAATCAAGCATCAAGGAACCTCTCTGCTGTGTACAGTAAATTGTACACTGCCTTTTGATGGTTCTGTAAACGCTATTACGGGCTTGTGATTTCAAGTGAGCGAAAGATGGCGGGGCCTTTCTTGTCAGAAGCCAGCTCATTGACAGCTGATTCAAGTTCAAGGCGATAGGCCCAGAAATCAACACGAGAAACCTAACGGCGCAATATGACCCGGGGTTGATTTGCTTGTAACAACACGCCCCGGGGTTGGAGCCGTTTGCCCGTTGCTTGGCAGAGTGATTGCGGGGGATCAAGTATTGCGTGTAGACAATGGCCTCCACGTTCTCCCCTCTCGACGCCCCCGTTCGAACATGGCGTCACGGCTTTTGTGCCCCGCCTCGGCTCAGGGGAGGGAACTCTCCACTCAGCATGCAGGGATCAACGCCCTTGTTAGTTTTGTGGCGTCTCAATAGTCTTTCAGTCCCCACCTCCTGTTGACTTTGATCTTCGATAACGGGGACTGGCGCTGGGAGAAAGGGTAGCAGCAGTAGAGAATGGACAACTTTTGTCTGGCAGCGCCTACTGTATGGGGACTAATCTCCCAAACAGCGATAGAACTCCCTGTACAAATCCCAGAGAGTGGTGACTGGAGATTGGTCTCCGTTTTCACTTTCACCGCTGGCCTGTGTGTGTTTTGACAAGCCGATCGACTTGTTATGGAGTGGGAGGTCGTAGAGACTTGCGTCCACTGACAAAACATCGCTCATTTTCGATCATTGTCCATACCGAGCCACCTGTTGCCTGTCCAAGTGTCAAAATGCTGGAGTGACACTCAGCTGGCTGTGCTGGCCTGTTTTTCTTTTTTCTTTTTCTTTTGGTCTGTTTTGATCTGTTGGTTTGCTGATCTCTTCATGGCCACCTGAAGTTTTGATGGAGTGGTGTGGGAAAAAATTGCTGAGGATTTGGAATCGTGTTCGTTTTACTCTCGATTAAAATGAAAAAGAAATATACCGTACTCGCTCACCTTAGGACTTGACGTAACAATGATCACAGTCGTAGACGAGATACCTTACCGGACCAGTCGCCGTGGTATGGTGGTTGACGCAACGGACTATCGACTGGAAGGTTGTGGGGGTTCGAATCCCCATCAGTCCCTTCAAAACTATGTCATTGTGGACTTTTTCGGCTCTAACCGGCTCCTACCCAAAGTTGGGTGTGTGCTTTGGGCTCACTGGGAAGACTGGGACCATACAGTCGAGTTTCACCCACTTCACGGATGCGTCATTGAGGGTGTTGCTCGAATCTTCTGATCAGCACCGCAGGTGTCTGTATCTCTCCGGCCTGGTTGACGCCAGGATATATTATGATAATGAGCGTAGAGTACAACTCTGTCACGCAGTCTCAGTCCTAGATGGAACTTCATAGCATCATGATTATTATCCTCATCGACATCATCATTATCGCATTGAAAATAAAAACATCAAAAAACAAAAAACAAACAAAAAACAAAAACAAAAAAACTGTGCCAGCTTCTGTGGCCATTTAAGATGTTGTAGAAAATGGGACGAAGAAAACAAAGGTGAGCACAAAGGTGACCTCCCTGAGTGCGATCATCCTAAAAAAAAAAAAAAAAAAAAAAAAAAAAAAAAAAAAGATACCTTACCGGTTTCGACCTTGAGGTCTTCAACAGGGTAGAACAACAACATACAGAACACTTATAAAAAAGAATTAGCACATGATACACTGGAAGAAACAAGTCGTATACAGAAAGAGATGGAGTTAGCAGAGACAGCCAGCACACATGGCGAATAATTTAAAGTGTTCATGCAAAGCCTTTCTGAACATTCGATTTCTGTACCGTTCTCTCTTTATCTCTGCTGGTTGGTGAATCTGTGTCTTTCTCTGTCTCCATCTGTCTGTCTGTTTGTGTCTCTCTGCCTCTGTTTGTCTGCCTGTCTGTCTCTCTGTGTGTTATTCTCTGTCTCTCTCTGTCTCAGTCTGTCTCTCTCTGTGTCTGTCTCTCTGTGACTGTTTCTGTCTGTCTCACTGTCACTATTTCTGCCTCTCTGTCTCTGTCTGTCTGTCTGTCTGTCTGTCTTCTCTTACTCATACCCCTCATTCCATTATTGCCCAGAATGCAGAAATTATCAGATCATCAGATGATTCTATTTTTAATTTCTCGTGATACATTTGATTCATATTCTCCACACATTAACGTAAAAATAGAGGCCGCAAAATGAGGTGTGGGGCCTTGATGGCGCTGTAATCTTTTTTTTTTAAGCAGCCCACCGCAAATAAATTACCCATCACCCTTCAGACCGTATCTCCAGCATCCAGTCAACTTTCTGTCTTCAGTGGCTCTGTTCATTAATGTTATTACATCTTTTCTTCGCCATCTACAGAGTTAGGCCACATCAGACCATGAATGTAGCCGTGTTTGTTGTTGTTCCTGGCGTCTGCCATGGAGCTTGGTGATAAAAAGTTGTCGTTGTAAAACTATTGGGAAAAGCTTATTGCATATTGCAGAGACAGGAACCAGAAAAAACACGAAAGAAGAATACGAACGCGTATTTCATACAACAAGACAAGACAGGCGCAAATTTTCGGCCAACTGACCTTTGTCAAGCGTAAGATTACAAACAAACAAACACCAGATACAAAAATTATGAGAAAAAGACTGAAACTTCCCTGCTGCTGTGTCCAATGTGAGAAAAGGAATAAAGGATTAAACTAACTAAAGTTTAGTCAGTTTATTCCTTTTTCCCACATTGGACACAGCAGCAGGGAAGTTTCACTGGGCCTGTCTTGTCTTGTTGTATTAAATACACATTCGTATTCTACTTTCGTGTTTTTTTCTGGTTCCTGTTTGTTTGAACGCGGGCAGTCACACCTGTTTTGGATTTCATGTTGCAGAGATAGCTTCATTTCGCAGGTCCCTCCTCTTGCAACCCAGTTAGCCTTCTGCCTTCCTGAAGCCTTCGTTTAAAAACAAACGAGAAAAAGAAAAAGAGTGAATAAGTGTGTGTGTGACAGAGAACATGACAACCCGGGTCAAAGATCATTGTTGGAACATCCTCTCCTCCTCTCTCTCTTCTCTGGGGGTGTGTGTTTGTGCACGCGCACGAGCGTGTGTGTGTGTGTGTGTGTGAAAGTGTGTGTGTGTGTGTGTGTGTGTATGAGACAGAGGGAGGATGAAGACTTGTGTAAGGGGTCACACGCCCTGCTCCCCTCCTGTCTTCTCCCTCCCAGTTTGCGTGTGTTTTGTGCCTTGGAGAGTTGGTCGTTGTTGGTGACTGCTTTGGTGAATGATGAGAGTACGGGCCTTATTTTGATTCTTTTATTAAGATTTATGCCTCATAAATATCAACATCATTATAAGTAGTACGTAGCGAGTAGCTTTTCTCCCGTGTCCCTTGGCACAACAAGGCAGACAGGAGGGCTTTCAGTAGGTGAAGGTTGATCCTGTTGTAGGGCAGGACCCGGCAAGTGCTTAATCATTTCTTGTGGGGGGGGGGGGGATCAAAGATGACTTATCTCCCACTCAGAAACTTTCATCTCTACACGTCACATCCTGTTAGAGAGTGTGGCATGCAGGGAGAGCACTTTGTCTGCATGAGGTTGTATGAGGTGTCAAGCAGACGAGATGAATGGGAGGGAAGCAACAAAAATTAACAAAGACATTAATCCACACAGAGAAGGAAGTAAGTGAAAGGACAGCTGAACAATTTTATTTATTGCAGGCTTTCTAGGTAGATAATAAATCATCACATGTTTTGTGTGTAGACAACAAACTTATTGCAGGCTTTCTGGGAGGACAATAAATTATTGCATATTTTATGGGAAGAATGGAAATGGAGGGAAGAGATCACCAGGGAGGTACATGTGGTGCCATTATCTCTAATATCAGTCCCCATAACCACATGACCTCCCACAAATCAGTACCGTCTGCTTTCAGTCAGATGCACTACTGCCATCACCATTTCTCACCAAAGGGAGGCCAGGGTGGTAAAAGGGGGAATAATTTGGTGGAATGAGTTAATCAACATTATCTTCCTTTTTAATTGCTGCCCCTCCCTGCGCCTTCTCCACGTGCTGCACATCCTGCAAGAGACCTTTACAAGAGAGAAGCAGGCTGACTCTGCAGGGGGTGGGTGGGGGGGGGGCGGGGAGCTTCTAGCATCGCGTGTAGACATATGTTTACCTGCCAGAAAGCACCCAGGGAAAGAGGGGAGAGAGAAATTAAACACCACAATTTGGATAGAGGGGAGTCTGGTTGAGTGATACACTTTCATTAGCAGGGAAGAAAGTTAGCACAAGTGGATGTGAAATAGATCAACACCCATCCTTTGGGAGTCCTATGTCACGCCTCATTGACTCCAGGGATTGGAGAAAGAAAGAGCGAGAGGGAGGGAGGAGGCACCATTTTTTTCTTTGAAGGTAAATTGAAGATGAAGTGTAGTGTGGGAACCTGAAGATCTGGCAGGCCACGCAGCAATGAAAAACATCTTTTCACAAAGCAAACGATAAACCATTAACTTACATGCTCCGCCCTTTCAGAAAGGAACAGGAAAACACAGGGCAGAACACTAACGGGACTTTGAAGACATTATTGATGATGGTCATTATGAGAATGACACTGACAGAAAGAAAAGGTCACGTCTGTTGATGTCATCTTCCCCCCTTGATGGCACTTTGAGGAAAGATTACCAGCAGACACCTCCACTGTTATGTAGGGAAGAAAATGGTGTTTAGGGCGAAGGTTGTGTGTGTTGATTATGACTTGAAAAGTCTGGGGAATTTGTTGCTTTTGATACCCACCATGGGACTCTCTCTCTCTTTGTATCTCTCTCTGTCTGTTTGTCTATCTGTCTGTCTGTCTGTCTGTCTCTTTCTCTTTCTCTCTCACTGTCTCTTTCTCTTTCTCTCTCACTGTCTTCCTCTCTCTCTCTTTCTCTTGCTCTCCCTCAGTCTCTCTCTCCTTCTGTGTGTGCACCTGAATGCATTTCGTGTACATGTGTGTGTGTGTGTGTGTGTGTGTGTGTGTGTGTGTGTGTGTGTGTGTGTGTGTGTGTGTGTGTGTGTGTGTGTGTGTGGTGTGTGTTTTATGACGCGTCTTTGAAGTGGATGAGATTCGACTGTGTGATCCCAGTCTTCTCAATGAGTACGTACCATGCTTAAATCCGGGTAATTGGAGGCAGTTGGAGCTGTAAGATCCTACAATGATTTTTGAAGAGTCTGTTCAATGTTGGTAAGGTTTAAGGGATAGAGAGATCAACACGTACTTCAGCTAGTCTGTGTAAAGTCATTGAAGGTAAATCAGCAATAGAGAGGATATTAACACATAATGCATGGAGTATGTTCAAAATCAGTGGGAGGTAAGTCAGCCAGGTAGAGGAGATAAGCACATGATGCTAAGAGTCTGTTAAAAGTTCAGGAAGATAAAGCAGTAAAAGAGACAATATCAACATATGTGACCCGTTTTAACAAAATGAGTCCTAAGGTGAAAATAACAGATTTTAGGATATTATGGTACTCAAAATGTCCAGATTATTAACATTTTTTCATATGAAATTCATTATTCTCCTCCTAAAAATAAGGAAGTTATGGGTGTTTGAAGTGTGTAACATAGCAAACAGCCATTTTGAGAAAATCAAGTTTTAAAATTTTCACCACTTCAGTGAAGTTTTACCTTAGCAACAGGTATTTGTACTTCACCAATCTTTACCAAATTTTGTACTATGGTGAAACACATCATGCCACAAAAACACACAAAACTTGATGTGAAAAGCTACTGTAATTGTCTTGTTATTTAAGTTTATATATCCTTTTTCTGACACAGAAAGCATGTCGTTATCTGGTTAAAACGCTTTAAATACACTTTCCGATTGAATTATAAAGTGCTTAGCGCATGTACATGTAATTTAAAGATTAGATATTCCATTTTTGACGAAAAGTAAATTGACAAAATCGACCCATCACACCTTTTCCGGGCCTCTACGCTTTTCACTGCTTGCAAGTTAGGACTCATTTCGTGAAAACGGGTCACATATACATACTGAAAGTCTGTTCAGGATTGGGGGATGAGAGAGGGGGCATATCAAAGCAGGAAGAAGAAATAAGTACATAATGTTGGGAGTTTGTTTAGTGTTGGGGAAAGTATCAAGGGAGAGGAGATAAACACATAATACTCAGAGCCTGAAATCTGAATCAGAATGACTGCCAGCGTTCAAGCAAATACCAACCGGACACACACACACACACACACACACACACACACACACACACACACACACACACACACACACACACACACACACACACACACACACACACACACACACACACACACACACACACACACACAAATATAACGTGTATTCAATATATAACAACACAAGATAGGCGGAAATTTTCGGCCAAATGGCCTTTGTCAAGTATATACAGAAGACAAAAAAGAACAAATACACAACACTTAGCACAGACAACTTCCCAAACGTAGCGGTATGGCAGGACGTGCTGATCTCGTCTCCCTGCCTGCTTTACCTTCACTGACCAAGAACACACTCCTGACATTACGTGTTTATCTCTTCTCCCTGGCTACCATCTCCATCTGGCATTGTCTTCTGCCAGGACACTACGTTTGGGAAGTTGTCTACTGTCTTTATTTTTAGGTTTTTTTTGGCTAAGTATTGAGCATTCTTTCTTTTTTTTTTTGTCTTATGTATATTCTTGACCATATCCAGTGGACCAAAAATTTGCGCCTGTATTTTTTGTTGCTGTAGTGAATACGCGTTCTATTTCCATCTTTGTATTTTGCTGAGATCATATACAAGGTTGGGGAAGGTAAATCACCCAGGGAGAGAAATCAGCTTATAATGCTGGGTGTCTGTACAAACTTGGGAAAGTAAAGAAGCAAGATAGAGAAGACGAGCACGTAATTCTAGGAGTCTGTCCAAGGAAGGATGAAACAGGAGGAGATAAACAAATAAAACGTCCACAGAAAAGTTGAGGTCTCCAACACTTCTGTCTTCTATCACCTCCAGGTTATGAGACAGTCCATTATCACTGAACAGGTCTCGATTACCCCCCTTATCAAGGGAAAAAACAAACACATACCTATCAGTTTCAGTTTCACTGATAAGTCTGCCTTTGCCATTTTCTTTTAACTTATCACAGATAGCTTAATCATTTCTTGTCAGGGGAAATAACTAAAAACAGAGTACTTATCAATGCAGCCTAACCAAAGATGGCTTAATCATTTCTTGTCAGGGGAAATAATAACAGGCTAATCAAAGATGGCTTATCTCCTAAACAGACGAAACTTTCGTCTCTACACGTCACATCCTGTTAGAGAGTATGGCGTGAAGGGAGAGCACTTTGTCTGCTTGAGGTTGTATGGGGTGTCAAGGAGACGAGATAAATGGGCAGGAAGCCAACAAGAATTAACAAAGACATTAATCCACATGAGAAGGAAGTAAGTGAAAGGACAGCTGAACAATTTATTGCAGGCTTTCCAGGTAGATAATAAATCATTACAGGTTTTCTGTGTAAACAAGAAACTTATTGCACACTTTCTAGGAGGACAATAAATTATTGCATATTTTCCGGAAAGAAGGAAGATGGAGGGGGAGAGTCACCAGAGAGATATGTGTGGTGCCATTATCTCTGATACCAGTCCACAATAACCACGTGACCTCCCACAAATCAGTAACGTCTTCTTTCAGCCAGCCATGCAATGTTGCCATCACCATCTCTCACCAAAGGGAGGCCAGGGTGGTAAGAGGGGGAATAATTTGTTGGAATGAGTTAATCAACAGTGTCTTCCTTTTTAATTGCTGCCCCTCCCTGTGCCTTCTCCACGTGCTGCACATCCTGCAAGAGAGCTATACAAGAGAGAAGCAGGCCAACTCTGCAGGGGTGGGTGGGGGTGAGGTTTCTAGCATCGCGTGTAGACACATGTTTACCTGCCAGAAAGCACCCAGGGAAAGAGGGGGAGAGAAATCAAACACCACAATGTGGATAGAGGGGAGTCTGGTTGGGCGATACACTTTCATTAGCAGGGAAGAAAGTCAGCACAAGTGGATGTGAAACAGATCAACACCCATCCTTTGGGATTCCTATGTCACGCCTCATTGACCTCAGGAATTGGAGAAAGAAAGAATGAGAGGGAAGGAGGGAAAGGAGGGAGGGGCACAGAATTTTTTTTTCTTTGAAGGTAAATTGAAGATGAAGTGTTGTGTGGGAACCCGAAGATCTGGCAGACGACACAGCAATGAAAAACATCTTTTCACAAAGCAGACGATAAACCATTAACTCACGCGCTACACCCTTTCAAAAAGGAACAGAAAGCACAGGGCAGAACACTAACGGGACTTTGAAGACATTATTGATGATGGTTATTATGAGAATGACACTGACAGAAAGAAAGGTCACGTCTGTTGATGCTATCTTCGACCCCCCCCCCCTCCTGATGGTACTTTGAGGAAAGATTACAGCAGTCATCTCCACTGTTTTATAGGCAGGGAAGTGATGTCTATGGTTAAGGTTGTGTGTGTTGATTATGACTTGAAAAGTCAGGGGAATTTAACGCCCACCAGGGACACTCTCTCTTTCATTCTTTCTCTTTGTCTCTCTCTCTGTCTCTCTCTCTCTGTCTCCCTCTCTCTGTCTCTCTCTCTCTGTCTCTCTCTCTGTCTCTCTCTCTCTGTCTCTGTCTCTGTCTCTCTCTGTCTCTCTCTCTTTCTCAGTCTCTCTCTTTCTGTGTGCACACGTGAATGCATGAGAGTACATGTGTGCACGGGCCTGCGAGAGAGAGTGTGTGTGTGTGTATGTGTGTTGTGTGTGTGTGTGTGTGTGTGTGTGTGTGTGTGTGTGTGTGTGTGTGTGTGTGTGTGTGTGTGTGTGTGTGTGTTTATGGTGCAATGATGATAATGGTGATAAGGATGATAATACTGATGTGATGGAGTTCCATCTAGGGCTAAAGATTGCGTGACAAAGTTGTACTCTATGCTTATTATCATAATATATTTCTAATTGGCCAAAACAAATTCCGCCTGTCTTCTTTTCTTATACTACATACGCGTTCTTCTTCTATTTCTGTATTTTGCTGGGACCTGTTCAAGGTAGAGGAAGGTAAATCACCCAGGAGAGGAGATCTGCACATAAGGCTGGGTGTCTGTACAAAGTCAGGAAGTAAAGAAGCAAGATAGAGAAGACGAGCACGTAATTCTAGGAGTCTGTCCAAGGAAGGATGAAACAGGAGGAGATAAACAAATAAAACGTCACAGAAAAGTTGAGGTCTCCAACACTTCTGTCTTCTATCACCTCCAGGTTATGAGACAATCCATTATCACTGAACCGGTCTCGATTACCCCCCTTATCAAGGGAAAAAACAAACACATACCTATCAGTTTCAGTTTCACTGATAAGTCTGCCTTTGCCATTTCCTTTTAACTTATCACAGATAGCTTAATCATTTCTTGTCAGGGGAAATAACTAAAAACAGACTACTTATCAATGGATACCAACAAAATGCAGCCTAACCAAAGATGGCTTAATCATTTCTTTCAGGGGAAATAATAACAGGCTAATCAAAGATGGCTTATCTCCTAAACAGATGAAACTTTCGTCTCTACACGTCACATCCTGTTAGAGAGTATGGCGTGAAGGGAGAGCACTTTGTCTGCATGAGGTTGTAGAGGTGTCAAGGAGACGAGATAAATGGGCGGAAGCCAACAAGAATTAACAAAGACATTAATCCAACAGAGAAGGAAGTAAGTGAAAGGACAGCTGAACAATTTATTGCAGGCTTTCCAGGTAGATAATAAATCATTACAGGTTTTCTGTGTAAACAACAAACTTATTGCACACTTTGTAGGAGGACAATAAATTATTGCATATTTTCCGGAAAGAAGGAAGATGGAGGGGGAGAGATCACCAGAGAGATATGTGTGGTGCCATTATCTCTGATACCAGTCCACAATAACCACGTGACCTCCCACAAAATCAGTAACGTCTTCTTTCAGCCAGCCATGCACTACTGCCATCACCATCTCTCACCAAAGGGAGGCCAGGGTGGTAAGAGGGGGAATAATTTGGTGGAATGAGTTAATCACGTTCTTCCTTTTTAATTGCTGCCCCTCCCTGTGCCTTCTCCACGTGCTGCACATCCTGCAAGAGAGCTATACAAGAGAGAAGCAGGCGACTCCACAGGGCTGGGTGGGGTGAGTTTCTAGCATCGCGTGTAGACACATGTTTACCTGCCGAAAGCACCCAGGGAAAGAGGGGGAAGAGAAATTAAACACCACAATTTGGATAGAGGGGAGTCTGGTTGGGCGATACACTTTCATTAGCAGGAAGAAAGTCAGCACAAGTGGATGTGAAACAGATCAACACCCATCCTTTGGGATCCTATGTCACGCCTCATTGACCTCAGGGATTGGAGAAAGAAAGAGGAGAGGGAAGGGAGGGAGGGAGGGAGGGGCACATAATTTTTTTCTTTGAAGGTAAATTGAAGATGAAGTGTGTGTGGGAACCTGAAGATCTGGCAGACGACACAGCAATGAAAAACATCTTTTCACAAAGCAGACGATAAACCATTAACTCACGCGCTACACCCTTTCAAAAGAACAGAAAGCACAGGGCAGAACACTAACGGGACTTTGAAGACATTATTGATGATGGTATTATGAGAATGACACTGACAGAAAGAAAAGTCACGTCTGTTGATGCCATCTTCGACCCCCCACCCCCTTTATGGTACTTTGAGGAAAGATTACAGCAGTCATCTCCACTGTTATATAGGCAGGAAGTGGTGTCTATGGTTAGGGTTGTGTGTGTTGATTATGACTTGAAAAGTCAGGGGAATTTAACGCCCACCAGGGACACTCTCTCTTTCATTCTCTCTCTTTGTCTCTCTCTCTGTCTCTGTCTCTCTGTCTCCCTCTCTCTGTCTCTCTCTCTCTGTCTCTCTCTGTCTCTCTCTCTCTGTCTCTCTCTCTCTGTCTCTCTGTCTCTCTCTGTCTCTCTCTCTTTCTCAGTCTCTCTCTTTCTGTGTGCACACGTGAATGCATGAGAGTACATGTGTGCACGGGCCTGCGAGAGAGAGTGTGTGTGTGTATGTGTGTGTGTGTGTGTGTGTGTGTGTGTGTGTGTGTGTGTGTGTGTGTGTGTGTGTGTGTGTGTGTGTGTGTGTGTGTTTATGGTGCAATGATGATAATGGTGATAAGGATGATAATACTGATGTGATGGAGTTCCATCTAGGGCTAAGACTGCATGACAAAGTTGTACTCTATGCTTATTATCATAATATATTTCTAATTGGCCAAAACAAATTCCGCCTGTCTTCTTTTCTTATACTACATACGCGTTCTTCTTCTATTTCTGTATTTTGCTGGGACCTGTTCAAGGTAGAGGAAGGTAAATCACCCAGGGAGAGGAGATCTGCACATAAGGCTGGGTGTCTGTACAAAGTCAGGAAGTAAAGAAGCAAGATAGAGAAGACGAGCACGTAATTCTAGGAGTCTGTCCAAGGAAGGATGAAACAGGAGGAGATAAACAAATAAAACGTCCAAAGAAAAGTTGAGGTCTCCAACACTTCTGTCTTCTATCACCTCCAGGTTATGAGACAGTCCATTATCACTGAACCAGTCTAGATTACCCCCCCTTATCAAGGGAAAAAACAAACACATACCTATCAGTTTCAGTTTCACTGATAAGTCTGCCTTTGCCATTTCCTTTTAACTTATCACAGATAGCTTAATCATTTCTTGTCAGGGGAAATGACTAAAAACAGACTACTTATCAATGGATACCAACAAAATGCAGCCTAACCAAAGATGGCTTAATCATTTCTTGTCAGGGGAAATAATAACAGGCTAATCAAAGATGGCTTATCTCCTAAACAGACGAAACTTTCGTCTCTACACGTCACATCGTGTTAGAGAGTATGGCGTGAAGGGAGAGCACTTTGTCTGCTTGAGGTTGTATGAGGTGTCAAGGAGACGAGATAAATGGGCAGGAAGCCAACAAGAATTAACAAAGACATTAATCCATACAGAGAAGGAAGTAAGTGAAAGGACAGCTGAACAATTTATTGCAGGCTTTCCAGGTAGATAATAAATCATTACAGGTTTTCTGTGTAAACAACAAACTTATTGCACACTTTGTAGGAGGACAATAAATTATTGCATATTTTCCGGAAAGAAGGAAGATGGAGGGGGAGAGATCACCAAGGAGATATGTGTGGTGCCATTATCTCTGATACCAGTTCACAATAACCACGTGACCTCCCACAAATCAGTACCGTCTTCTTTCAGCCAGCCATGCACTACTGCCATCACCATCTCTCACCAAAGGGAGGCCAGGGTGGTAAAAGGGGGAATAATTTGGTGGAATGAGTTAATCAGCGCTATCTTCCTTTTTAATTGCTGCCCTCCCTGTGCCTTCTCCACGTGCTGCACATCCTGCAAGAGAGCTATACAAGAGAGAAGCAGGCCAACTCTGCAGGGGGGAGGGGGGAGCTTCTAGCATCGCGTGTAGACACATGTTTACCTGCCAGAAAGCACCCAGGGAAAGAGGGGAAGAGAAATTAAACACCACAATTTGGATAGAGGGGAGTCTGGTTGGGCGATACACTTTCATTAGCAGAGAAGAAAGTTAGCACAAGTGGATGTGAAATAGATCAACACCCATCCTTTGGGAGTCCTATGTCACGCCTCATTGACCTCAGGGATTGGAGAAAGAAAGAGTGAGAGGGAGGGAGGGAGGGAGGGAGATGGGCACACTTTTTTCTTTGAAGGTAAATTAAAGATGAAGTGTAGTGTGGGAACCTGAAGATCTGGCAGACGACACAGCAATGAAAAACATCTTTTCACAAAGCAGACGATAAACCATTAACTCACGCGCTACACCCTTTCAGAAAGAACAGGAAAGCACAGGGCAGAACACTAACGGGACTTTGAAGACATTATTGATGATGGTCATTATGAGAATGACACTGACAGACAGAAAACGTCACGTCTGTTGATGCCATCTTCCCCCCTTGATGGTACTTTGAGGAAAGATTTCCAGCAGACATCTCCACAGTTATATAGGCAAGAAAGTGGTGTTTATGGTGAGGGTTGTGTGTGTTGATTATGACTTGAAAAATCAAGGGAATTTGTTGCTTTTGATGCCCACGGTGAGACTCTCTCTCTCACTCTGTGCACGTGGGAATGCATGCGTTTATATGTGTGTATGTGTGTCTGAGAGAGAGAGAAGAGAGAGAGAGAGAGAGAGAGAGAGAGAGAGAGAGAGAGAGAGAGAACAAGAACAAGAACAAGCAAAGAACAAGAACACAAGTTCATTTTCGTGGTTAGTGGCATAAATACATTATTACTTTCTTTTTTCCACATGCAAACTGTTGCTCGCGGAAGGTCTAAACTACTACAGACACATCATGCTATTCATAACCCCAACTTCAAACAGATTGTAAGGTCTTTATAACGCTGCTGTATATTTTCTTTGCTTTTCTTTTTATCTTTTGGCAATGCCTCAGTTCTGCAACAGCCCCCACAGGAATGCTAGGAGCTTTTTCTGTGAAACTAGTATCCCCCACCTTCTCAAAATTTTGTGCTAAGAATTGCCTCTTTTCTGACACTCTCTTTGTTTCTGCCTTGCTCTTTTTGCTTTCTTTCATCTCTTTCTATCATTTTCTGCCTTGCCTACCTGTATGTGTTCTACAAAGCCTTACATATTTTCTATTAGGATTGATGATTACTAAATTAGAGATTGACTGCATTATTTTTTATTCTAAACAATTGTGATGTGCAGGGTTATTTTGAATAATGCAGGTCTGTTTTTATAAATATTTTGTGTATTTAGTTATGTTTATACAGTTGTATTCTAGTTTGTTTTTTAAGGCCACCTGGTGAGAAAATAGGTTAAATGGTCAACACCAAAGGCATATGCTTAGATTATGCACGCAAATGCATTGATCTATCTCTCTATCTCTGTACCTATCTATCTATCTCTGTACCTATCTATCTATCTATCTATCTATCTATCTATCTATCTATCTATCTATCTATCTATCTATCTATCTATCTATCTATCTATCTATACATATACTGATATAATAATATATACTTTGTTTTCTTTTAGGTGTTCGTTGTTCAGGGTCAATGAGATGTTATGTGTGTTTCGAGATGGTTATAGCACTGATCAGGCTCTGCACAGTTGCTGGGCAGTAAACAATAATGATAATAGAAAACGATAATAATCAATCAGCATACACGTGGAGTTTTTTCTGTTTACAATAACCATCTCTGAAATATTTTTTCTGTTTGTCATTGTTTTTCTCAGGTTTGTCAATAGATTAAAAAAAGACCAAAAGAAGAAATTCCATCATACATAATACATACAAACAAAAGCAGGAACATACTTTTGTTTGCTTTCACATTCCTTCCATCACGTGCAAATACACACACATACACAGATACACACACAAATACACACACATACACATACACACACACACACATACGTACGAACCTACACACATGCACAGATTTGATTAGAATATCTCTCTCCATGACTCTTTCTGTGTCTGTGTCTTTGTTTTTGTCTTTGACATGGAGATGTGAAATAAGCTGCATGGGAACAATAAAACAGAACTGATGCTGAAGATGGGACAGAATCTCTCACTCTCTCTCTCACTCTCTGTGTGTGTGTCTCTCTCTGTCTCTCTCTCTCTCCCTCCCTTTCTCTCACTCTCTCTCTGTGCATGTTCTCTGATCTTTCTCTCTGTCTGTCTGTCTGTCTCAGTTTCTCTCTCACACACTCTCATTTTTTCTCAAATACAAAAAGCAACAGCATCAACAACAAGAAAATTCCTCTGACATTTCTATTCACAGGCAACACACATAACCTTCGCCCGAAACACCACTTTCCTACCTATAAAACAGTGGAGGTGTCTGCTGGTAATCTTTCCTCAAAGTACCATCAAGGGGGAAAGATGGCTTCAACAGACGTGACGTTTTCATTCTGTCAGTGTCATTCTCATAATGACCATCATCAATAATGTCTTCAAAGTCCCGTAAGTGTTCTGCCCTGTGCTTTCCTGTTCCTTTCGGAGAGGTCAGATCACGTAAGTTAACGGTTTATCGTCTGCTTTGTGAAAAGATGTTTTTCATTGCTGCGTGGTCTGCCAGATCTTCACGTTCTCACACTACGCTTCATCTTCAATTTACCTTCAAAGAAAAAAATTGTGCCTCCTCCCTCCTCCTCGCTCTTTCTTCCTCCAATCCCTGGAGTCCAATGAGGCGTGCCATAGGAATCCCAAAGGATGGGTGTTGATCTATTTCACATCCACTTGTGCTAACTTTCTTCCCTGCTAATGAAAGTGTATCGCCCAACCAGACTCCCCTCTATCAAAATTGTGGTGTTTGATTTCTCTCCCCCTCTTTCCCTGGGTGCTTTCTGGCAGGTAAACATATGTCTACACGCGATGCTATCGGGGATCCCCCTTGCAGAGTTGGCCTGTTTCTCTTCCTTGTAAAAGGTCTCTTGCAGGATGTGCTGCACGTGGAGAAGGCGCAGGGAGGGGCAGCAATTATAAAGGAAGATAATGCTGATTAACTCATTCCACAAAATTATTCCCCCTTTTTACAACCCTGGTCCCCCTTTGGTGAGAGATGGTGATGGCGCATGGCTGGCTGAAAGCAGACGGTACTGATTTGTGGGAGTCATGTGGTTACTGGGGACTGGTATCAGAGATAATGGCACCATACATGTACATATCTTTCAGATGGTCTCTCCTCCATCCTTTTCCTTCCTTTCTCTCACAAAACTTGCCATAAACTCTACACCCAGAATGTCTACAATAAGTTGTCGTCCACCCACAAAGTCAGCACTAAATTGTTGAGCTGCCCCGTCAGTAACTCTTTTCCCTGTGTGGGTAATGTCTGTTAATTCTTGCATTCTTCCTGGCCATTCATCTCGTCTCCTTGACAGCTGTTACAACCTGATGCAGGCAGAGTGCTCTCCCATCATGTCTTGCTCTCTAACAGGATGTGACACTTAGGGACGAATGTTCCTGAAGGGGAGATAAACCATGTTGGGTAAGACCATTTTTTAATCAGTTCCTCCTGACAAGAGATAATTAAGCTGTCATTTATAACTTTGTCTTCATTATTTTCCATGACAAGATATATGCTGTTTTGATGAATGATGATGAGTTGCTTCCCTTTACAAAAGATAACCAGATTTGATGAGCCCTGCTGTGTTGTTTAGCTTAATGATAAGAGATAAGACATTCTTTACCACTTAATTTTTGTGTAGTTCAGCCATGTCTGTTGATCAAAATAAGTGTGAGATCAAATCTTTGAAAACAAAATGACTCTTCACTACTGTATTTTGAAAGTGCACAGTTGTGTGTGTCTATCAATATAAACATTAAATTTGGTGCGTATTTATCATTACTTGTTGGAAAGATCCTCAGAGGAACTCTTTAATTGATAGGAAAATTGCGTCTTTACATTTCTTTCAAAATGAGCTCTCTCTTTCACACACTCTCTCTTACTCTCTCTCTCTCTGTCTACCACTAACTCTCTCTCTTTCAGATGGGCAGGAATAAATCTCTCTTTCTTCCCATTTCTCTCTCTCTCTCTCTTTCTTTCTCTCTCTTCCCCCCTGTCTGTCCTTTCTCTCACCCCTTCTCTCTGTTGCTTACAAAATAAGCGACAACCATGAAAAGCAACAACAACATCAGAATAAAAAAAAAGTTTCCTGACCACACACAACCTTCACCCTGAACACTACTTTCCTGCCTATAAAAGTGGAGATGTCTGCTGGTAATCTTTCCTCAAAGGGGGGAAGATGCCATCAACGGACATGACCTTTTCTTTCTGTCAGTGTCATTCTCATAATGACCATCATCAATAATGTCTTCAAAGTCCCGTTAGTGTTCTGCCCTGTGTTTTCCTGTTCCTTTCTGAAAGGGCGGAGCATATAAGTTAACGGTTTATCGTCTGCTTTGTGAAAAGATGTTTTTCATTGCTGCGTGGTCTGCCAGATCTTCAGGTTCCCACACTACACTTCATCTTCAATTTACCTTCAAAGAAAAAAAGTTGTGCCCCCTCCCTCCCTCTCGCTCTTTCTTTCTCCAACTCCTGGAGTCAATGAGGCGTGACAAAAGAATCCCAAAGGATGGGTGTTGATCTATTTCACATCCACTTGTGCTAACTTTCTTCCCTGCTAATGAAAGTGTATCACCCAACCAGACTCCCCTCTATCCAAATTGTGGTGTTTAATTTCTGTCTCCGTCTTTCCCTGGGTGCTTTCTGGCAGGTAAACATGTGTCTACACGCGATGCTAGTTGGAGCCCTCTAAACCTAATTGGCCTGTTTCTCTCCCTTGTAAAGATCTTTTGCAGGATGTACAGCACGTGGGGAAGGCGCAGGGAGGGGCAGCAATTTAAAAGGAAGATAATGCTGATTAACCCATTCCACCAATTCATTCCCTCTTTTACCACCCTGGACTCCTTTTGGTGAGAGATGGGGATGACAGTAGCGCATGGCTGGCTGAAAGCAGACGGTACTGATTTGTGGGAGGTCATGTGGTTACTGGGGACTGGTATCAGAGATAATGGCACCATACATGTACATATCTTTCAGATGGTCTCTCCTCCATCCTTTTCCTTCCTTTCTCTCACAAAACTTGCCATAAACTGTACACCCAGAATGTCTACAATACTTTGTTGTCCACCCACAAAGTCTGCACTAAATTGTTGAGCTGCCCCTTCAGTAACTCTTTTCCCTGTGTGGGTAATGTCTGTTAATTCTTGCATTCTTCTGGGCCATTCATCTCGTCTCCTTGACAGCTCTTACAACCTGATGCGGGCAGAGTGCTCTCCCTTCATGTCTTGCTCTCTAACAGGATGTGACACTTAGGGACGAATGTTCCTGAAGGGGAGATAAACCATGTTCGGTAAGAGCATTTTTTAATCAGTTCCTCCTGACAAGAGATAATTAAGCTGTCATTCATAACTTTGTCTTCGTTATTTTCCATGACAAGATATATGCTGTTTTGATGAATCATGATGAGTTGCTTCCCTTTACAAAAGATAACCGGATTTGATGAGCCCTGCTGAGTTGTTTAGCTTAATGATAAGAGATAAGACATTCTTTACCACTCAATTTTTGTGTAGTTCAGCCATGTCTGTTGATCAAAATAAGTGTGAGATCAAATCTTTGAAAACAAAATGACTCTTCACTACTGTATTTTGAAAGTGCGCAGTTGTGTGTGTCTATCAATATAAACATTAAATTTGGTGCGTATTTATCATTACTTGTTGGAAAGATCCTCAGAGGAACTCTTTAATTGATAGGAAAATTGCGTCTTTACATTTCTTTCAAAATGAGCTCTCTCTCTCACACACTCTCTCTTACTCTATCTACCTCTGTCTACCACTAACTCTCTCTCTTTCAGATGGGCAGGAATAAATCTCTCTTTCTTCCCATTTCTCTCTCTCTCTCTCTTTCTTTCTCTCTCTTCCCCCTGTCTGTCCTTTCTCTCACCCCTTCTCTCTGTTGCTTACAAAATAAGCGACAACCATGAAAAGCAACAACAACATCAGAATAAAAAAAGAGTTTCCTGACCACACACAACCTTCACCCTGAACACTACTTTCCTGCCTATAAAAGTGGAGATGTCTGCTGGTAATCTTTCCTCAAAGTACCATCAAGGGGGGAAGATGCCATCAACGGACATGACCTTTTCTTTCTGTCAGTGTCATTCTCATAATGACCATCATCAATAATGTCTTCAAAGTCCCGTTAGCGTTCTGCCCTGTGCTTTCCTGTTCTTTCTGAAAGGGCGGAGCATATAAGTTAACGGTTTATCGTCTGCTTTGTGAAAAGATGTTTTTCATTGCTGCATGGTCTGCCAGATCTTCACGTTCCCACACTACACTTCATCTTCAATTTACCTTCAAAGAAAAAATTGTGCCCCCTCCCTCCCTCTCGCTCGTTCTTTCTCCAACTCCTGGAGTCAATGAGGCGTGACAAAAGAATCCCAAAGGATGGGTGTTGATCTATTTCACATCCACTTGTGCTAACTTTCTTCCCTGCTAATGAAAGTGTATCACCCAACCAGACTCCCCTCTATCCAAATTGTGGTGTTTAATTTCTGTCTCCGTCTTTCCCTGGGTGCTTTCTGGCAGGTAAACATGTGTCTACACGCGATGCTAGTTGGAGCCCTCTAAACCTAATTGGCCTGTTTCTCTCCCTTGTAAAGATCTTTTGCAGGATGTACAGCACGTGGGGAAGGCACAGGGAGGGGCAGCAATTAAAAAGGAAGATAATGCTGATTAACCCATTCCACCAATTCATTCCCTCTTTTACCACCCTGGACTCCTTTTGGTGAGAGATGGGGATGACAGTAGCGCATGGCTGGCTGAAAGCAGACGGTACTGATTTGTGTGAGGTCATGTGGTTACTGGGGACTGGTATCAGAGATAATGGCACCATACATGTACATATCTTTCAGATGGTCTCTCCTCCATCCTTTTCCTTCCTTTCTCTCACAAAACTTGCCATAAACTGTACACCCAGAATGTCTACAATACTTTGTTGTCCACCCACAAAGTCTGCACTAAATTGTTGAGCTGCCCCGTCAGTAACTCTTTTCCCTGTGTGGGTAATGTCGGTTAATTCTTGCATTCTTCCTGGCCATTCATCTCGTCTCCTTGACAGCTGTTACAACCTGATGCGGGCAGAGTGCTCTCCCTTCATGTCTTGCTCTCTAACAGGATGTGACACTTAGGGACGAATGTTCCTGAAGGGGAGATAAACCATGTTCGGTAAGACCATTTTTTAATCAGTTCCTCCTGACAAGAGATAATTAAGCTGTCATTCATAACTTTGTCTTCGTTATTTTCCATGACAAGATATATGCTGTTTTGATGAATCGTGATGAGTTGCTTCCCTTTACAAAAGATAACCAGATTTGATGAGCCCTGCTGTGTTGTTTAGCTTAATGATAAGAGATAAGACATTCTTTACCACTTAATTTTTGTGTAGTTCAGCCATGTCTGTTGATCAAAATAAGCGTGAGATCAAATCTTTGAAAACAAAATGACTCTTCAATAGTGTATTTTGAAAGTGCGCAGTTGTGTGTGTCTATCAATATAAACATTAAATTTGGTGCGTATTTATCATTACTAGTTGGAAAGATCCTCAGAGGAACTCTTTAATTGATAGGAAAATTGCGTCTTTACATTTTCAAAATGAGCTCTCTCACTCTCTCTCTCTCATTCTCCCTCTCTCTCTGTCTACCACTAACTCTCTCTCTTTCTGATGGGCAGGAAGAAATATCTCTTTCTTCCCATTTCTCTCTCTCTCTCTTTTTCTCTCTTCCCCCCTGTCTGTCTTTTCTCTCACCCCTTCTCTCTGTTGCTGAAAAAATAAGTGACAACCATGAAGAGCAACAACAACATCAGTATTAAAAAATCCTGACTTTTCAATTAACAATGACCATACACAACCTTTACCCTGAACACTACTTTCCTGCCTATTAAACAGTGGAAGTGTCTGCTGGTAATCTTTCCTCAAAGTACCATCAAGGAAGGAAGATGTGACGTTTTCTTTCTGTCTGTGTCATTCTCATAATGACCATCATCAATAATGTCTTCAAAGTCCCGTTAGTGTTCTGCCCTGTGCTTTCCTGTTCCTTTCTGAAAGGGTGGAGCACGTAAGTTAACGGTTTATCGTCTGCTTTGTGAAAAGATGTTTTTCATTGCAGTGTGGTCTCCCTCTCACTCTTTCTTTCTCCAATCCCTGGAGTCAATGAGGCGTGACATAGGAATCCCAAAGGATGGGTGTTGATCTATTTCACATCCACTTGTGCTAACTTTCTTCCCTGCTAATGAAAGTGTATCGCCCAACCAGACTCCCCTCTATCCAAATTGTGGTGTTCAATTTCTTTCTCCCTCTGTCCCTGGGTGCTTTCTGGCAGGTAAACATGTGTCTACACGCGATGCTAGTGGGAGCCCTCCCCACAGAATTGGCCTGTTTCTGTCCCTTGTAAAGCTCTTTTGCAGGATGTGCAGCACGTGGAGAAGGCACAGGGAGGGGCAGCAATTAAAAAGGAAGATAATGTTGATTAACTCATTCCACCAAATTATTCCGCCTTTAACCACCCTGGCCCCTCTTTGGCGAGAGATGGTGATGGCAGTAGCGCATGGCTGGCTCAAAGCAGACGGTCAGGCGGTACTGATTTGTGGGAGGTCACCAGGTTATCAGGTACTGGTATCAGAGATAATGGCACCACACATATCTCCTGGTAATCTCTTCCCCCGGCCCCTTCCTGCCTCTCACAAAACTTGCAATAAATTGTCCACCCAGAATGTCTACAATAAATTGTCGAGCTGCCCCTTCACTAAATGTTTTCCCTGTGTGGTTAATGTCTGTTAATTCTTGCATTCTTCTGGGCCATTCATCTGTCTCCTTGACAGTTCTTACAACCTGATGCCAGCAGAGTGTCTCCTGTCATGTCTTGCTCTCTAACAGGATGTGACACTTAGGGACGAAAGTTTCTGATAAGACCATTTTGAATCAGTTCCCTTGACAAGAGATAATTAAATTGTCATTGATAAGTTTGTCTTTTTGTTTTTCCCCTGACAATGTGTATGCCGTTTTGATAAACCATCATGAATTATTTCCCTTGATGAAATATGCACCAGATTTGACAGCTTAATGATAAGAGATGATATATTCTTTATCATTTAATTTTGGCTTATATATGCACTGTCTGTTGAGCAAAACAAGTATCTCATGAAATCTTTGATAACAAAAAGTAGTCTGTACTGTATTTTGAAAGTCTGTAGTTGTGTTTGTCTATCAATCATAATCATCATCATGGCGTTGGCGACCATGGCCGTCCATATGTTTCTATCCCTTGTTGCCACAAGCACATCTTCCACCCTCTCTGTCTTCAGCCACTCTGCAAGTTCGTCCAATATGTTTTCCCTGGGTCTACCTGGTGCTCTTTTTCCATATAACTTTCCTGTTTGTGTGTGTGTGTGCTTGAGTGAGCATGTGTGTGTATCACTGTATGTGTACAGCTGAGGAGGGGATAGGGGAGAAATTGAGTGGGAAAGAGACTGAAATACTTTGAGAAACTTTTTTAAATCTTTGTTTGTATGTAAATTGTGATGTATGATATGCGAATAGTTTATAATTTGTGAGGTAATTTTGATTGTCAAGGTGTTAATGCTGTAATACTGAAGTTATAATGTTTTTCCTGTATATGGATTAGAATTTTTCTGTTTTTATCTTCATTCAAAATATTGATTACAATTTTATGTACAACTACTGCATGCAAACATAGCACACGCACACACTCACGCACACACACACACACACACACACACACACACACACACACACACACACACACACAACACACATACACACACACACACAACACACACACACACACACACACACACACACACACACACACACACACACACACACACACATTCTTACAAACACACACGCGCACAGCAACGTACACGTACACACACACACACACGTACACAAGACACACACGCAGCAATATATAAACACAGTATGCCTCTTTATTCATATGAAAAATCTGTTAATCTTTCTTCATTACATAAGTCAGTGTTTAAATTTTAATATTCTGTGGTTTCTTATGTGTCTTCTTACTTGTATAGCTTTAATGTTTGTTGTTATTTTATTGTGTATGTAATTGTGAACATTTTTTTTATCACCTTTTGCCTTTCTTGCGAAATGTAAAGCGCTGGTGAGCATGTTTTTATATGGAATATGCGCTATACAAATAAACAATATTATTATTATTATTATCAGTACAAATATTAAATCTAATATGTCTGTCTTATTACTTCTTTGAAAGATTCTCAAAAAAACTTTTTGATTGATAACAGAATTCCGTACTTATGTTTCTTTTAAAATGATCTCTCTCTTCTTCTCCCTCTCTACCCTCTCTGCTCCCCAATCTCTCTATTATTCTCTCTTACTGTTTCTCTCTCTGTCTGTCTGTCACTCTCACTCTCTGTTTCTCTGTCCCTCTGTGTCTCTTTCTCTGACTCCCTCTGCGTGTCCTTCTTGCCCCTTCTCTCTCTCTCTCTCTCAGATTGGTGGAATAAATTTGTTCTCTCTCTGCCTCTATTTGTGTGCTGTCTCCCTGTCTCTGTCAGTCTGTTCCTTTTCTGGATCAGCAAAAATACGTCTCTGTCTGTCCTTCTTTCTCTCTCTCTCTTTCTGTTTCTCTCTCTCACATTTCTTTTCTCTCGCTGTTTCTTTTTTTCTTTCTGTCTGTCTGTATTTATTTCTCTTTCTCCTCTCTGTCTTTCCCCTTCTCCTTGTCTCTCGCTCAAAAAAACAAAAAACAAAAAACAAAAAAAGAAAAAAAAAAGACAGGTGTGAAGACAAAAACAACAATATTAAGAACAATAAAATTCTCCTGACTTTTCAATATATAATCAACACACACAACCTTCACCCTAAACACCAATTTCCTGCTCATAGATCTATACAGTGGAGATGTCTGCTGGTAATCTTTCCTCAAAGTATCATCAAGATGCCATCAACAGACGTGACCTTTTCTTTCTGTCAGTGTCATTCTCATGATGACCATCATCAATAATGTCTTCAAAGTCCCGTTAGTGTTGTGCCCTGTGCTTTCCTGTTCCTTTCTGAAACGGCAGAGAGCGTGAGTTAACGGTTTATCGTCTGCTTTGTGAAAAGATTTTTTTCATTGCTGCGTGGTCTGCCAAATCTTCAGGTTCCCACACTACACTTCATCTTCAATTTACCTTCAAAGAAAAAAGTGCGCTCCCTCCCTCCCTCTCTCTCTTTCTTTACCCAATCTCTGAGGTCAATGAGGCGTGCCATAGGAATCCCAAAGGATGGGTGTTGATCTATTTCACATCCACTTGTGCTGACTGTCTTCCCTGCTAATGAAAGTGTATCACCCAACCAGACTCCCCTCTATCCAAATTGTGGTGTTTAATTTCTCTCCACCCTCTTTCCCTGGGTGCTTTTTGGCAGGTAAACATGTGTCTACACGCGATGCTGTTGGGGATCCCCCTTGCAGAGTTGGCCTGCTTCTCTCCCTTGTAAAGGTCTCTTGCAGGATGTGCTGCACGTGGAGAAGGCACAGGGAGGGGCAGCAATTATAAAGGAAGATAATGCTGATTAACTCATTCCTCCAAATTATTCCTCCTTTTACCACCCTGGCCTCTCTTTGGTGAGAGATGGTAATGACTGTAGCGCATGGCTGGCTGAAAGCAGACGGTACTGATTTGTGTGAGGTCATGTGGTTACTGGGGACTGGTATCAGAGATAATGGCACCATACATGTACATATCTTTCAGATGGTCTCTCCTCCATCCTTTTCCTTCCTTTCTCTCACAAAACTTGCCATAAACTGTACACCCAGAATGTCTACAATACTTTGTCGTCCACCCACAAAGTCTGCACTAAATTGTTGAGCTGCCCCTTCAGTAACTCTTTTCCCTGTGTGGACAATGTCTGTTAATTCTTGCATTCTTCCTGGCCATTCATCTCGTCTCCTTGACAGCTCTTACAACCTGATGCAGGCAGAGTGCTGTCTCATCATGTCATGCTCTCTAACAGGATGTGACACTTAGGGACGAATGTTCCTGAAGGGGAGATAAACCCTGTTCGGTAAGACCATTTTTATAATCAGTTCCTCCTGACAAGAGATAATTAAGCTGTCATTCATAACTTTGTCTTCATTATTTTCCATGACAAGATATATGCTGTTTTGATGAATGATGATGAGTTGCTTCCCTTTACAAAAGATAACCAGATTTGATGAGCCCTGCTGTGTTGTTTAGCTTAATGATAAGAGATAAGACATTCTTTACCACTTAATTTTTGTGTAGTTCAGCCATGTCTGTTGATCAAAATAAGCGTGAGATCAAATCTTTGAAAACAAAATGACTCTTCACTACTGTATTTTGAAAGTGCGCAGTTGTGTGTGTCTATCAATATAAACATTAAATTTGGTGCGTATTTATCATTACTTGTTTGAAAGATCCTCAGAGGAACTCTTTAATTGATAGGAAAATTGCGTCTTTACATTTCTTTCAAAATGAGCTCTCTCTTTCACACACTCTCTCTTACTCTCTCTCTCTCTGTCTACCACTAACTCTCTCTCTTTCAGATGGGCAGGAATAAATCTCTCTTTCTTCCCATTTCTCTCTCTCTCTCTCTTCTTTTTCTCTCTCTTCCCCCCTGTCTGTCCTTTCTCTCACCCCTTCTCTCTGTTGCTTACAAAATAAGCGACAACCATGAAAAGCAACAACAACATCAGAATAAAAAAAGAGTTTCCTGACCACACACAACCTTCACCCTGAACACTACTTTCCTGCCTATAAAAGTGGAGATGTCTGCTGGTAATCTTTCCTCAAAGTACCATCAAGGGGGGAAGATGCCATCAACGGACATGACCTTTTCTTTCTGTCAGTGTCATTCTCATAATGACCATCATCAATAATGTCTTCAAAGTCCCGTTAGTGTTCTGCCCTGTGCTTTCCTGTTCCTTTCTGAAAGGGCGGAGCATATAAGTTAACGGTTTATCGTCTGCTTTGTGAAAAGATGTTTTTCATTGCTGTGTCGTCTGCCAGATCTTCAGGTTCCCACACTACACTTCATCTTCAATTTACCTTCAAAGAAAAAATTGTGCCCCCTCCCTCCCTCTCGCTCTTTCTTTCTCCAACTCCTGGAGTCAATGAGGCGTGACAAAAGAATCCCAAAGGATGGGTGTTGATCTATTTCACATCCACTTGTGCTAACTTTCTTCCCTGCTAATGAAAGTGTATCACCCAACCAGACTCCCCTCTATCCAAATTGTGGTGTTTAATTTCTGTCTCCGTCTTTCCCTGGGTGCTTTCTGGCAGGTAAACATGTGTCTACACGCGATGCTAGTTGGAGCCCTCTAAACCTAATTGGCCTGTTTCTCTCCCTTGTAAAGATCTTTTGCAGGATGTACAGCACGTGGGGAAGGCACAGGGAGGGGCAGCAATTAAAAAGGAAGATAATGCTGATTAACCCATTCCACCAATTCATTCCCTCTTTTACCACCCTGGACTCCTTTTGGTGAGAGATGGGGATGACAGTAGCGCATGGCTGGCTGAAAGCAGATGGTACTGATTTGTGTGAGGTCATGTGGTTACTGGGGACTGGTATCAGAGATAATGGCACCATACATGTACATATCTTTCAGATGGTCTCTCCTCCATCCTTTTCCTTCCTTTCTCTCACAAAACTTGCCATAAACTCTACACCCAGAATGTCTACAATAAGTTGTCATCCACCCACAAAGTCAGCACTAAATTGTTGAGCTGCCCCGTCAGTAACTCTTTTCCCTGTGTGGGTAATGTCGGTTAATTCTTGCATTCTTCCTGGCCATTCATCTCGTCTCCTTGACAGCTGTTACAACCTGATGCGGGCAGAGTGCTCTCCCTTCATGTCTTGCTCTCTAACAGGATGTGACACTTAGGGACGAGTGTTCCTGAAGGGGAGATAAACCATGTTGGGTAAGACCATTTTTTAATCAGTTCCTCCTGACAAGAGATAATTAAGCTGTCATTCATAACTTTGTCTTCGTTATTTTCCATGACAAGATATATGCTGTTTTGATGAATCATGATGAGTTGCTTCCCTTTACAAAAGATAACCAGATTTGATGAGCTCTGCTGTGTTGTTAACTTAATGATAAGAGATAAGACATTCTTTACCACTTAATTTTTGTGTAGTTCAGCCATGTCTGTTGATCAAAATAAGCGTGAGAGCAAATCTTAGATAACAAAATGACTCTTCACTATTGTATTTTGAAAGTGCGCAGTTGTGTGTGTCTATCAATATAAACATTAAATTTGGTGCGTATTTATCATTACTTGTTTGAAAGATCCTCAGAGGAACTCTTTAATTGATAGGAAAATTGCGTCTTTACATATTCAAAATGAGCTCCCCCCTCTCTCTATCTCTCTCTCTCTCTCTCACTCTCTCTTACTCTCTCTCTCTCTGTCTACCACTAACTCTCTCTGTTTCAGATGGGCAGGAAGAAATCTCTCTTTCTTCCCATTTCTCTCTCTCTCTTTCTTTCTCTCTCTCCCCCCCCCTCTCTGTCCTATCTCTCACCCCTTCTCTCTGTTGCTTACAAAATGAGTGACAACCATGAAGAGCAACAACAACATCAGTATAAAAAAAAATCCTGACTTTTCAATTAACAATGACCACACACAACCTTCACACTGAACACTACTTTCCTGCCTATAAAACAGTGGAGGTGTCTGCTGGTAATCTTTCCTCAAAGTATCATCAAGGGGGGAAGATGACATCAACAGACGCGACGTTTTCTTTCTGTCAGTGTCATTGTCATAATGACCATCATCAATAATGTCTTCAAAGTCCCGTTAGTGTTCTGCCCTGTGTTTTCCTGTTCCTTTCTGAAAGGGCGGAGCACGTGAGTTAACGGTTTATCGTCTGCTTTGTGAAAAGATGTTTTTCATTGCTGCGTGGTCTGCCAGATCTTCAGGTTCCCACACTACACTTCATCTTCAATTTACCTTCAAAGAAAAAAGTTGTGCCCCCTCCGTCCCTCTCGCCCTTTCTTTACTCAATCCCTGAGGTCAATGAGGCGTGACATAGGAATCCCAAAGGATGGGTGTTGATCTATTTCACATCCACTTGTGCTAACTTTCTTCCCTGCTAATGAAAGTGTATCGCCCAACCAGAACTCCCCTCTATCCAAATTGTGGTGTTTAATTTCTCTCTCCCTCTTTCCCTGGGTGCTTTCTGGCAGGTAAACATATGTCTACATGGAATGCTCTTGGGAACCCCCCTACAGAGGCGGCCTGCTTCTCTCCCTTGCAAGGTTTCTTGCAGCAGCACGCGGAGAAGGAGCAGGGAGGGGCAGCAATTAAAAAGGAAGATAGTGCTGATTAACTCATTCCTCCAAATTATTCCCCCTTTTACCACCCTGGCCTCCCTTTGGTGAGAGATGGTAATGACAGTAGCGCATGGCTGGCTGAAAGCAGACGGTACTGATTTGTGGGAGGTCATGTGGTTACTGGGGACTAGTATCAGAGATAATGGCACCATACATATCTTCCGGATGGTCTCTCCTCCATCCTTTTCCTTCCTTTCTCTCACAAAACTTGCCATAAACTCTACACCCAGAATGTCTACAATAAGTTGTCGTCCACCCACAAAGCCTGCACTAAATTGTTGAGCTGCCCCTTCAGTAACTCTTTTCCCTGTGTGGTTAATGTCTGTTAATTCTTGCATTCTTCCTGGCCATTCATCTCGTCTCCTTGACAGCTCTTACAACCTGATGCAGGCAGAGTGCTCTCCTTCATGTCTTGCTCTCTAACAGGATGTGACACTTAGGGACGAATGTTCCTGAAGGGGAGATAAACCATGTTGGGTAAGACCATTTTTTAATCAGTTCCTCCTGACAAGAGATAATTAAGCTGTCATTCATAACTTTGTCTTCGTTATTTTCCATGACAAGTTATATGCTGTTTTGATGAATCATGATGAGTTGCTTCCCTTTACAAAAGATAACCGATTTGATGAGCTCTGCTGTGTTGTTTAGCTTAATGGTAAGAGATAAGACATTCTTTACCACTTAATGTTTGTGTAGTTCAGCCATGTCTGTTGATCAAAATAAGTGTGAGATCAAATCTTTGAAAACAAAATGACTCTTCACTACTGTATTTTGAAAGTGCGCAGTTGTGTGTGTCTATCAATACAAACATTAAATTGGTGCGTATTTATCATTACTTGTTTGAAAGATCCTCAGAGGAACTCTTTAATTGATAGGAAAATTGCGTCTTTACATTTCTTTCAAAATGAGCTCTCTCTCTCCACCACTCTCTCTTCTCTCTCTCTCTCTCTCTCTCTGTCTACCACTAACTCTCTCTCTTTCAGATGGGCAGGAAGAAATCTCTTTTTCTTCCCATTTCTCTCTCTCTCTCTCTTTCTTTCTCTCTCTTCCACCCTCTCTGTCCTTTCTCTCACCTGTTCTCTCTGTTGCTTACAAAATAAGCGACAACCATGAAAAGTAACAACAACATCAGTACAAAAAAGAGTTTATTGACTTTTCAGTTCACAATGACCACAACAACCCTCACCTGAACACTACTTTCCTGCCTATAATAACAGTGGAGATGTCTGCTGGTAATCTTTTCTCAAAGTACTATCAAGTTGGGAAGATGGAATCAACAGACGCGACGTTTTCTTTCTGTCAGTGTCATTCTCATAATGACCATCATCAATAATGTCTTCAAAGTCCCGTTAGTGTTCTGCCCTGTGTTTTCCTGTTCCTTTCTGAAAGGGTGGAGCACGTGAGTTAACGGTTTATCGTCTGCTTTGTGAAAAGATGTTTTTCATTGCTGCATGGTCTGCCAGATCTTCAGGTTCCCTCACTACACTTCATCTTCAATTTACCTTCAAAGAAAAAAGTTGTGCCCCCTCCATCCCTCTCGCCCTTTCTTTACTCAATCCTAGGTCAATGAGGCGTGACATAGGAATCCCAGATGGTTGATTATACATCCCTTGTGCTCTCTCCTAAGAAAGTGTATCGCCCAACCAGACTCCCCTCTATCCAAATTGTGGTGTTTAATTTCTCTCTCCCTCTTTCCCTGGTGCTTTCTGGCAGGTAAACATATGTCTACATGGAATGCTCTTGGGAACCCCCCTACAGAGGCGTCCTGCTTCTCTCCCTTGCAAGGTTTCTTGCAGCAGCACGCGGAGAAGGAGCAGGGAGGGGCAGCAATTAAAAAGGAAGATAGTGCTGATTAACTCATTCCTCCAAATTATTCCCCCTTTTACCACCCTGGCCTCCCTTTGGTGAGAGATGGTAATGACAGTAGCGCATGGCTGGCTGAAAGCAGACGGTACTGATTTGTGGGAGGTCATTGGTTACTGGGGACTAGTATCAGAGATAATGGCACCATACATATCTTCCGGATGGTCTCTCCTCCATCCTTTTCCTTCCTTTCTCTCACAAAACTTGCCATA
>CM060308.1:6611982-6621982 GCA_030674185.1 Monoplex corrugatus | reverse complement strand
AAAGATGTTAATTAAAACAACAACAACAACAAACATTAAACAACAAACAGCAACAACAACATTAACAACAACAACAACAACACAACAACAACAATAACAACGACAACAACAACGACAACAACAACAGCATCAGATACGTCTCGATACGTCCCAGGTTCGATACGTCCCAGCCCGAAACATTAAAAACTGGCCTATTCACTACCCATCTTAATGTTTCCATCATTCTGATTGTGTAAGCCTAGTGTTTCGTAGGCACCTCTCTTCTCCCCCCCCCCCACCCCCATGTCAAATCCTTTGCCAGCACACAGGATTTTGTGCAGGCTTAGGAAGTCTGAGAGCTAATTGCTGCCAGAGTTGGGTGGAGCGCATATGTAGTTGCCCGGGTTCAATGAATCCCTCTGGAACAAACTACAAAGCCCTGTGTGCGCTTGACAAAGGCCAGTCGGCCGAGAATTTTGCTCCAGCTATCATCATCTTGGGGTCCGGTTCGTGGGCCCCTGGGTATGTCCACACGCCGGTGGGCCTGCATGCCGCACGTCTGGGGGCCAGACCTCCTCTGAGATCCCGAAGAGTTTTAGCCTGAGTCATGTCTCGCTTCGTTAATTCAGTTTGTGTTCTTCTTCTGTTTACATGTGTTTTTGGTCTCCTTTTCATTTTGTATATTTATTCTTTTATATTTGGGGGGGGGGGGGGGGGGACCAAAATGAATGATTTTATGAAATCCAAGACAAGTGCAACTACCCGCGTTCAAGCAAACAGGAACAGAAAAAAACAACAACAACACGAAAAAGAATCAGAACTGATAATGCAAAGCAAACAAACAAACAAACAAAACAAAACAAAACAAACAAACCAACAAACAAACAAACAAACAAACCAAACCAAACAACCAAACCAACAACCAAACCAAACCAAACCAAACCAAACCAAACCAAACCAAACCAAACCAAACCAACCCCAAACCCAAACCAAACCAAACCAAACCAAACCAAACCAACCAAACCAAACCAAACCAACCAAACCAAACCAACAAACCAAACCAAACCAAACCAAACCAAACCAACCAAACCAAACCAAACCAAACCAAACCAAACCAAACCAAACCAAACCAAACCAAACCAAACCAAACCAAACCAAACCAAACCAAACCAAACCAAACCAAACCAACACAACCAAACCAAACCAAACCAAACCAACCAAACCAAACCAAACCACAAACCAAACCAAACCAAACCAACCAACCAAACCAAACCAAACCAAACCAAAACCAAACCAAACCAAACCAAACCAACAACCAGACAAGAACAAAAAACAAAACAAAACAAAAACAAAAACAAAAACAAAAACCAAAGCAAAGCAAAGCAAAGCAAAGCAAAGCAAAGCAAAGCAAAGCAAAGCAAAGCAAACCAAACCAAACCAAACCAAACCAAACCAAACCAAACCATACCAAACCAAACCAAACCAAACCAGACCAGACCAAACCAAACCAAACCAAACCAAACCAAACCAAACCAAACCATACAAAACCAAACCAAACCAAACCAAACCAAACCAAACCAAACCAGACCAAACCAAACCAAACCAAACCAAACCAACAACCAAACCAAACCAAACCAAACCAAACCAAACCAAACCAAACCAAACCAAACCAAACCAAACCAAACCAAACCAAACCAAACCAAACCAAACCAGACAAGAACAAAAAACAAAACAAAACAAAAACAAAAACAAAAACAAAAACCAAAGCAAAGCAAAGCAAAGCAAAGCAAAGCAAAGCAAAGCAAAGCAAAGCAAACCAAACCAAACCAAACCAAACCAAACCAAACCATACCAAACCATACCAAACCAAACCAAACCAAACCAAACCAAACCAAACCAAACCATACCAAACCAAACCAAACCAAACCAAACCAAACCAAACCAAACCAAACCAAACCATACCAAACCAAACCAAACCAAACCAAACCAAACCGAACCAAACCAAACCAAACCAAACCAAACTAAACCAAACCGAACCAAACCGAACCAAACCAACCAACCAACCAACCAACCAACCAAACACGAAAATATATTCTGAACGCGTACTTAACACAACCAAACAAGCACCCCTCTTGTCTGGTTGTATTAGATACGCGTTGGGTCTATTTTCGTGTTGTTTTTTTCCTTCTGGTTAATGCTTTTATTTGTTGTTTGTTCTTGTCACATTTTTCCAAGGGTCTGGCGCTGTCTAACGTGCAACAGTCGAACCTTCAGCGTGTTCAAGGCGGGAAAAAGAGAAAAATAAGCAATCAGTTTAAAATGGATGGGGCCGAGGTTAGATAGTTTGTTTGAAGTTTTGGGGTTAGTTCAAGAGAGATTCATCGGGATAAGAGAATTCCATATGCGCTCCTCCCAAAATCTGCCAGCAACTATGCGCTGGTACGGTATTGAAACTGAGAACTTTGGAGGGTGAAGGGTTGGGGGTGGGGGTGGGGGCAAAAAGAGAAAAAGACCTTGAAACTCAAAAGCTGACACTACCAGAATGATTGTTTTTACGTTTTGCCCAGCGTTCAAGTCAAATTCATAAGCCACATGGACTTGACTTGAACGCCGAGCAAAACATAAAAATTGCTATATGAACTTGAACGCCATATAAAACATAAAACGTGCCATAAAAACTTGAAGGTCATGTAAAACATAAAAAGTACGATATAAACTTGAACGTCGTGCAAGACATAAAAATGACCGTATGAACTTGACTTGATTGCCATGCAAAACATAAACATTGCCATATGAACTTGACTTGATTGCCATGCAAAACATAAACATTGCCATATGAACTTGACTTGATTGCCATGCAAAACATAAACATTGCCATATGAACTTGACTTGAATGCCATGCAAAACATAAACATTGTCATATGAACTTGACTTGATTGCCATGCAAAACATAAACATTGCCATATGAACTTGACTTGATTGCCATGCAAAACATAAACATTGCCATATGAACTTGACTTGATTGCCATGCAAAACATAAACATTGCCATATGAACTTGACTTGAATGCCATGCAAAACATAAACATTGTCATATGAACTTGACTTGATTGCCATGCAAAACATAAACATTGCCATATGAACTTGACTTGATTGCCATGCAAAACATAAACATTGCCATATGAACTTGACTTGATTGCCATGCAAAACATAAACATTGCCATATAAACTTGACTTGATTGCCATGCGAAACATAAACATTGCCATATCAACTTGACTTGATTGCCATGCGAAACATAAACATTGCCATATGAAGTTGACTTGATTGCCATTCAAAACATAAACATTGTCATATGAACTTGACTTGATTGGCATGCAAAACATAAACATTGCCATATGAACTTGACTTGATTGCCATGCAAAACATAAACATTGCCATATGAATTTGACTTGATTGCCATGCAAAACAAACACTGCCATATGAACTTGACTTGATTGCCATGCGAAACATAAACATTGCCATATGAATTTGACTTGTTTGCTATGCAAAACATAAACATTGCCATATGAACTTGACTTGATTGCCATGCAAAACATAAACATTGCCATATGAACTTGACTTGATTGCCATGCGAAACATAAACATTGCTATATGAATTTGACTTGTTTGCTATGCAAAACAGAAACATTGCCATATGAACCTGACTTGATTGCCATGCAAAACAAAACAAAAAATTGTCCATATGAACATGACAACATAAAAAACTGTCGTATGAACTTGACTAGAACGCCGTACAAGACTGAAACAACCAACCAACCAACCAACCAAGATCTTCTTGCTGACCCATTTGAAGTATATGACAGATACATACCCACGCACACACAAAGACAGAGAGGCAGACAGGCAGACCGACCGACCGACCAACCCACCGACCGACCTACCGACCGACCGATAGACAGACAGACAGACACACGCACACACACACAGACAGACAGACAGACGGACGGCACATATCGATCTCAATCAACCTGCGTTTTTCCCCCTTCACAGGGGAGCTAACCCACGGGCAAGATCTGTTCACAGCAACACCACTTGAGATGGGGTAGTCTGCATAGTGTCAGCAACTGGATGCCGAGCACAAAAGATGGGCGAGATAAGGGGAGTGCGGTGGGGGAGAGGGGGGAGGGGGATGGTGGAGGGGGAGGGAGAGGGGGGTATAACCGTTGAACTGCCGGATCTGCCATCTTGACAGCTTGCATTTTATATCGCACGTGTGTGTGTGTGTATGTAGTGTGTGTGTGTGTGTGTGTGTGTGTGTGTGTGTGTGTGTGTGTGTGTTGTGTTGTGTTGTGTGTGTGTGTGTGTGTGTGTGTGTGTGTGTGTGTGTATGTATGTGTGTGTGTGTACACGTGTGATTGATGGGAACAGCGAGATAACATCGTTTGTAATAAGCGGCTTTCGGGATTGTAATGGCCTTTCTCTCTCTGTCTGTCTCTCTGTGTGTCTGTCTCTGTCTCTCTCTGTCTTTCTCTCTGTCTCTGTCTCTCTCCCTGTGTCTCTGTCTCTCTCTGTGTCTCTGTCTCTGTCTCTGTCTCTCTGTCTCTCTCTGTGTCTCTCTCTGTTTCTCTATGTGTCTATGTCTCCCATGTCTCCATCTCTGTCTCTGGCTCTCTTTCTCCGTCTCTGTCTTTATCTCTCTTTATCCGTCTCTGTCTCTCTCTGTGTCTCTTTCTCTATCTCTGTCTCTCTCTCTGTGTCTCTGTCTCTGTCTGTGTCTGTCTGTCTCACTCGGTGTCTGTCTGTTTCTCTCTGTGTCTCTCTGTCTCTATCTGTGTCTGTGTCTCTCTCTGTCTGTCTCTGCCTCACTCTGTGTCTCTCTGTCTCTCTGTCTGTCTCTCTCTCTCTGTCTCTGTCTGTCTCCCATGTCTCTGCCTCTGTCTCTCTGTCCCTGTCTCTGTCTCTCTCGCAATCTCTCTCTGTCTCCTTCTCTGTCTCTGTCTCTCCGTCTCTCTCTGTCTCTGTCTGTCTGTCTGTCTGTCTCAATCTCTCTCTCTTTCCCTATGTCTGTCTGTCTCCGTGTCTTTTATAGCAAAGACAAGATACTGTAAAACAGGTCCAGTGGGACCCACCGCTATTATCCTTGAGAAATAAAGTGTTTTGAAAGTTCAAGTTTTATCTCTGCCTCGTTCTCTGTATATTGTTCCATAGAATATTCAAGTTGTATACCCCATCAGAAATAGCCAGCAGAATCGGCCAAACCAAAACAGCATTCAAGAAGATGAAAAGCGTTCTTACCAACAAATGCCTATCAATTAATATCAGGAAGAGAGTTCTTGAATGTTATATAGAACCGATAACGTTACACGGTTGTGAGGCGTGGACAGCCAACACGCAAAGCCAGAACAAGATTGAGGCAGCCGAGATGTTGTTTCTAAGAAGAATGTTGAGAGTTCCATGGACAGCAAAGAAAACAAACGAGACAGTCTTGACGAAGGCAGACACAAGAAGATCATTGATAAGGAAGATTAGGAAAAGACGAGCAACATTTATAGGCCATTTATGAGGAAAGGGGAATTGGGGCACCTGGTCACAACAGGAAAGCTGGAGGGAAAGAGAACAGCAGGTAGACCCAGGGAGAAAATATTGGACGGACTTACAGAGTGGCTGAGGACAGAGAGGGTGGAAGATGTGCTTGCGGCGACAAGGGATAGATGCATATGGAGGGCCATGATCGCCAACGCCATGCGGCAGGCACATGATGATGATTATACCCCATCTTCTCTATCTTTTTCTCTGTCTGTCTCTGTCTCTATCTGTATGACCTTATCCACAGAAAACTCAAATTTTACCCTTCATCTTCTGTCCTTCCTGTCTGTCTCCTTTTCTCTATCTTTGATTTTATTTGCTTGTCCTTTGTATGTACATTTTTCAATGCATTTATTATTCTAATTTAATTCTTGTATTTCTTATTAATTCAGTTCGTTCAGGTTTTTTTTAATGTTTGTATGCTTGTATAGCAAATGTATAGCAAATGGCACAGCCTTGACACAGGTTAATAAGTTCAAATACCTGGGAACGGTCATTTCATCAGACGGCAGATACACATCGGAAATAGCCGGCAGAGTCCGCCAAGCCAAAACAGCATTCAAGAAGATGACAAGCATGATGGAGGCGGACACAAGTAGATCACTCATAGGGAAGATTAGGAAAAGACAGGCAACATTTATAGGCCATTTTATGAGGAAGGGGGATTTGGAGCACCTGGTCACAACGGGAAAGCTGGAGGGAAAGAGAGCTACCAGGTAGACCCAAGGAGAAAATGCTGGATGGACTTGCAGAGTGGCTGGGGATGAGGAGGGTGGGGGAGATGCTGGGGGCAACAAGAGATAGAGATGGTTGAAAGTCCATGGTCGCCAACGCCATGCGGCAGGGCACCTGATGATGATGATGATGATGCATATTTTTCAATGCATTTATTATTCTAATTTAATTTCTGTATTTTTAATTAATTCAATTTGTTCGTTTCTTTGTTTGCTTAAAAAAATTTATATGCTTATATTTGGCGTATAGAATAACAAGGACTGGCTGTAAGACGGATCCACTGGGACAGAATGCTACTATCCTTGAGTAATAAAATGTTTTTTTATGTTTCTCTATGTCTGTCTGTCTCATCATCATCTTCAGGTGCCCTGCCGCATGGCGTTGGCGATTAAGGACTTCCATCTGTCTCTATCTCTTGTTGCCTCAAGCATCTCTTCCACCCTCCCTGTCTTCAGCCACTCTGCAAGTCCGTCTAGTATCTTCTCCCTGGGTCTACCCGGTGCTCTCTTTCCCTCCAGCTTTCCCGTTGTGACCAGGTGTTCCAATTCCCCCTTCCTTATAAAATGGCCTGTCAATGTTGCCTGCCCTGTCTCTATCTGTCTCTCTGTCTGTCTCTTTTTTGGTTTCTAAATCTCTCTCTCTCTCTCTCTCTCTCTCTCTCTCTCTCTCTCTCTCTCTCTCTCCAAGACCTTGCCAGTGCATAGGGTTTTGCGCAGGCTTAGGGAGTTTGCCAGATAATTGTTGGCAGGTTTGGGTGGAGCACATATGGAATTGTCCGAGTGCGATGAATCTCTCTTGAACAAAATCCAAACTCTCTCTCTTTCTCTCTCTCTGTCTGTCTCTCTGTCTGTCTGTCTCTCTTTCTGTCTGTCTCTCTGTCTCTCTCTTTCTCTCTGTCTCTCTTTTCTGTCTGTCTCTCTCTGTCTCTTTATCTCTGTCTGTCTGTCTGTCTGTTTCTTCTGTCTCTTGTCTCTTCTGTCTCTCTGTCTCTGTCTGTCTTCTCTTTCTCTTGTCCTCTTTCTGTCTGTCTCTCTTTCTCTGTCTGTCTGTCTCTCTTCTGTCTGTCTGTCTCTCTTCTCTTCTGTCTCTGTCTGTCTCTCTTGTCCTGTCGTGTCTTCTCTGTCTCTCTCTGTCTGTCTGTCTCTGTCTTCTGTCTCTCTTTCTGTCTGTCTCTCTGTCTCTCTCTGTCTCTCTGTCTCTGTCTTCTTCTTCTGTCTGTCTGTCTCTCTGTCTGTCTGTCTCTCTTTTCTGTCTGTCTGTCTCGTCTGTCTCTCTTGTCTGTTCTGTCTGTCTCTGTCCTGTGTGTCTTTCTCGTTTTTAACATGATGTTGTGATTGTCATGATATCAAATGAGCGTGTTGATCATAATGTAATTGTACACTTTCATGAGGGTCAATGACCTGATGTGTGTAAATCATCTGGCCCATCTGTCTCTCTTTCTCTTTATCTCTCTCCCTCTCCGCACTCTCTTTTCCACTTTTCTGTTGTTCTCTGACCCACAATCTCTTGATCTTTGTCACATTTTTTTCTCTCAACCTTTGTGTGTGTCTCCTTTCTCTTTCATCTTGATGCAGTCTTCCTGATTGCTGGGATAAACATACAACGTGAACTGAAGTCCTGTTTTTATTATGCCTCTCTGTCTGTCTGTCTGTCTGTCTCTGTCTATCTCTCTCTTTCTCCCTATCTCTCTCTCTCGCTCTCTCTGTCTCTGTCTCTGTTTTTCAGTCTGTCTCTCTCCCCTCTCTCTCTTTCTCCCTCTCTGTCTCTCGTTCTCCCCTTGATTCTCTCGTTCTCTCTCTCTCGTTCTCTCTCTCTCTCTCTGTCCCCTATCTCTCTCCCCAACGCTTTCCGTGTCCCCAGTGGGACCTAATTCTACTTTCCTTGAATGATATAGTGTTTTGAAGTTTAAAATCAAAACTCTCTCTGTGTCTAAGTTCTCCCTCCCCTCCTTCCCATATCTTTGGTCATCTGTACTACGAATATTCCAGTTTTGAATTTTGTTGATGTCTTCATTCTGTTCTAGTCATGTGTAATGACGTAGTTTCTCCTTGGATGATATAATGTATTTCTATTAAAACAGAGATCCTCATTGGCGAGAGCTGGATATAAAAAAAAAGCGTTAATGTACTTATACCACTCATCATCATCATCATCAGGTGCCCTGCCGCGTGGCGTTGGCGACCATGGACTTCCAACCATCTCTATCTCTCGTTGCCCCCAGCATCTCCCCCACCCTCCTCATTCCCAGCCACTCTGCAAGTCCGTCCAGCATTCTCTCCCTGGATCTACCTGGTGCTCTCTTTCCCTCCAGCTTTCCCGTTGTGACCAGGTGCTCCAAATCCCCCTTCCTCATAAAATGGCCTCTAAATGTTGCTTGTCTTTTCCTAATCTTCCTTATGAGTGATCTACTTGTGTCTGCCTCCATCAAGACTGTCTCGTTTGTTTTCTTTGCTGTCCATGGAACTCTCAACATTCTTCTTAGAAATCATACCACTACGCTCGAAAATAAAAATGTGTTCTTGTTCTCTCTCTCTCTCTCTCTCTCTCTCTCTCTCTCTCTCTGTCTCTCTGTATTTTTTTCGTCTTGGGTATGTCTATATTCTTTTGATGTATGGAATTATATTTTCTTTCCACGTTTATAAGTCTAGATATAGCAATCAACATTATTATTTTATAATATTCAGCTGTTATCTTACAATTTAATTTCTAAAATTGTGTAGTTGAGTCCCATTTTGGGCGTGGACTAGGTATGATCTACAGAAGCACGCAAGTGTCGAACATGATTAGATAAGTCCTCTTTGTCCCCCCCTCCCCCCCACTTCGTCTTTTTCTGTGATAGTTATTCCCATCAGCGATATCACCTGAGGCAGCTACTGATTTAAAAACTGAACCAAATTAATCAGTCCATCAGCTTATCCATCATACCTGCAAAAACACAAAAAAGAAACAACAAAACAAAACGAAACAAAAAAAGCCAAAATAAAACAAAATAAAATGAAACAAAAACCAGAACAAAAGAAAAGAAAAGAAGAGAAAAGAAAAGAAAAGAAAAGAAAAGAAAAGAAAAGAAAAGAAAAAGAAAAGAAAAGAAAACAAACCAAACCAAACCAAAACAAAAAACAGTGTTATATTATCTTTTTCCCTGTTTTTCTTTTCCAATTTTCCCATTCTGTTTTTCCTCTACAGTTTTCCCATTCTCTGTTTTTCCTCTCCAATTTTCCCATTCTGTTTTTCCTCTTTTCCCATTCTCTGTTTTTCCCCTCCAATTTTCCCATTCTCTGTTTTTCCTATCCAATTTTCCCATTCTGTTTTTCCTATCCAATTTTCCCATTCTCTGTTTTTCCTCTCCAATTTTCCCATTTTCTGATGCTCCCAGATCATTCTAGTGGTGTCAGCTTAGTCTCTCTTTCACAGCTTCCCCCCACCGCTTGCGTCGATTTCAAAATATGGCCAGCATTTAAAATTTGGCACAGGCTCAAGGAGTCTGCCAGATTAGCACTGGTAGATCTGGGTGGAGCACATATAGAATTTTCCGAGTATGTTGACTCTCCCTTGAACAAACTCTGACTCAAAACTCACACTATCCGCAGCCTGCTGCCTTTCCTGGATATGTCTCGGTACGTCCCAAGTTTGACACGTCCTATGTTCAAGACGGTTGTGAGGCGTGGACAGTCTACACGCAAAGCCAGAACAAGACTGAG
>CM060308.1:6584482-6591982 GCA_030674185.1 Monoplex corrugatus | reverse complement strand
AGTCACGCTTGTTTTGGATTTCACCACCACCACCACCACCACCACCACCACCACCACCACCACCACCACCACCACCACCACCACCACCACCACCACCACCACCACTACCATCATCATCATCATCATCATCACCATCATCATCAAGTGCCTTGCCACATGGCGTTGGCGATTATGGCCGTCCATATGCATCTATTCCTTGTCGCTGCAAGCAAATATTCCACCCTGTCTGTCCTCAGCCACCCTGCAAGTGCGTCCAATATTTTCTCCCTGGGTCTACCTGGTGTTCTCTTTCCCTCCAGCTTTCCTGTCGTGACCAGATGCTCTAATTTCCCTTTCCTCATAAAATAGCCTATAACTGTTGCCGGTTTTTTTTTTCCTAATCTTCCTTATCAATGATCTTCCTGTTTCTGCCCTCATCAAGACTGTCTCGTTTGTTTTCTTTGTTGTCCATGCAACTCTCAACATTCTTTCTAGAAACCACATCTCGGCTGCCTCACTCTTGTTCAGGCTTTGCGTGTTGACTGTCCACGCCTCACAACCGTATAACATTATCGGTTCTATGTAACATTCAAGAACTCTCTTCCTGATGCTAATTGATAGGCATTTGTTTGTAAGAATGCTTTTCATCTTATTGAATGCTGTCTTGGCTTGGCCAATTCTGCTGGCTATTTCTGATGAGCGATTATTTCACCAGATGGCAGATGCATATCAGAAATAGCCGAAAATGCACACTTATGCAAACTTAAACATAAAAAAATCCACACACACACAAACACACACACAAAACACACACAAAAACACACACACACAAACACACACACACACACATGCAAACACACACACACACACACACACACAAAACACACAAACAAACAACACACACACACACACACAACACACACACACACACACACACACACACACACACACACACACACACACACATACAATCAAGTGGTCATTTTAAAAAAGCGAGCGCTACCTCTACACCAACCAGTTTTCCGGGTGGCCGTCAGGGGCAGTAAACCAACTGTCAGACCCCCCCACACCCACCCCCACCCCCCACCCCACACGTACCAAGTGTTTCAGAGAGATCAAGCAAACCCAGAGACACCCACGCAGCGAGTTTTGTTGCTTCTCTGGTCTCTGTCTGCTCTTCATTAGCTGGCCCCACAGTCTGGCACAATTGGCAGGATTGCCCCGATAATGTCTTCAATTAGCTGGTCCAGATAGGTGCAATAAAACGCCTCTTCTCTCTCTGTCTGTCTGTCTCTGTTTCTGTATCTGTCTCTGTCTCTGTCTGTCTGTCTGTCTCTGTGTGTCTGTCTGTCTCTTTTCTGTCTGTGTCTCTCTGTCTCTGCCTGTCTGTTTCTCTCTCTCTGTCTCTGTCTGTTTCTGTCTGTCTCAGTCTCTGTCTCTCTCTGTCTCTGTGCCTCTGTCTCTCTCTGTCTCTCTGTCTCTTTCTCTCTGTCTCTTTCTCTCTCTCTCACTCTCTCACTCTCTCTGTGTCTCTGTCTGTCTGTCTGTCTCTCTGTCTCTGTCTTTCTCTGTCTTTCTCTCCCTTTCTCTCTCTCTCTCTCTCTCTCTCTCTCTCTCTCTCCCTGTCTCTCATCTTATAATTATGTTCGCACTCTGTGGACCTCACGGGAGACATAAAAGTAGAGGAGGCGAGAAGAGGATGAAGACCACAATCAACGCTTTCCGCGCTCCACCGCTGATTAAAAGAGGAGATTAGTTCAGATTTGCTTCTCATTCTTATGTTTGTTTGTGACGATGACGACGACGACGACAACGATGATGATGATGATAATAATAATAATATAATAATAATAATAATAATGTAGTAATAATAATAATAATGATGATAATAATAATAATTATAATAATGATGATAATAATAATAATAATGATGATGATGATGACGATGATGATAATGATGATGACGATGACAACGACGACGACGACGACGATGATATATATCTGTTTTTAAAATTCTTTTACTGGTCTAGCAGGCTTTCATTACATATAGATAATCCAGTGGGGAAACGCTGGACTTCGAATCAGAATGTCATGGGTTTAATCAGCGTAGATACTTCACCCTGGTCAGGAGATTTTTCCAAACGAACACCGAACAAACTCCAAGCAAACAGGAAACAAACAGCAAACAAACTGCAAACAAACACCGAACAAACATTAAACAATTTCCAAACAAACACCAAACACCAAACAAACACAAAACAAACACAAAACAAACACCAAGCAAATACCAAACACCAAACAGACACCAAACAAAACACCAAACAGACACCAAACAAACACCAAACACCAAACAAACACCAAACAAACACCAAACAGACACCAAACAAACACCAAACAAACACCAAACAAACACCAAACAAACACCAAACAAACACCAAACAACACACCAAACAAACACCAAACACCAAACACCAAACAAACACCAAACACCAAACAAACACCAAACACCAAACACCAAACAAACACCAAACAAACACCAAACACCAAACAAACACCAAACAAACACCAAACAAACACCAACAAATACCAAACAAACATCAAATACCAAACAAACACAGACACCAAACAACAACAAACACCAAACAAACACCAAACAAACACCAACAACATCAAATACCAAACAAACACCTAACACCAAACAACACCAAACAAACACAAACAAACACCAAACAAACATCAAATACCAGACAACACCAAACACCAAACAAACACCAAACAAAACCAAACAAAAACCAAACAAAATCACCCAAACAAACACCAAACATAAACCAAACATAAACCAAACACAAACAACACCAAACAAAACCAAAACCAAACAAAACAAACACCAAACAAACCCAAACACAAAAACACCAAACAAACCCAAACATCAAACAAACACCAACAAACACCAAACATCAAACAAACACCAAACAAAACAAACAACACCAAACACAAACAAACACAAACAAACACCAAACAAACACCAACACAAACAAACAAACAAACACCAAACACAAACAAACACAAACAAAACCAAACAAACACCAAACAAACACCAAACACACAAACACCAACAAACAACACCAAACATCAAACAAACAGCAACAAACACCAAACAAACACCAAACATCAAACAAACACCAAACACAAACAAACACCAACACAAACAACACCAACACAACAACACAACAAAACCAAAATCAAACAAACACCAAAATCAAAAACACAAACAAACAAAACAACACAAACATCAAACAAACAAAACACCAAAACAAACAAAACACCAAAAAAAAAAATCAAAAAACAAAAAAACAAACACAAAAAAAACAAAACAAAAACACAAACAAACACAAACAAACAAAACAAACAAAACAAACATAAACAAAAAAAAAAAAAACACAACACAACAAAAAAAAAAAAAAAAAACAACAAAAAAAAAAAAACAACAAAAAAACAAAAATACCAAAAACAAACAAACAAAAAAAACAAAAAAAAAAAAAAACAACCAAACAAACACAAACAAAAAAACCAAACAACACAAAAACAAACACCACAAACAAAACCAAACAAAACAAACACACCAAACAAAACAAACACAAACACAAACAAACACCACAAACAAACACCAAAAAAAAAAACAAACAAACACAAACCAAACAAACACCAAACAAACCCAAACAAACACAAACCAAACAAACACCAAACCAAAAACACAAACAAAAAACCAAACAAACAAAACCACAACACCAAACAAACACCAACAAACACAACACCAAACAAACACCAAACAAACACAAACACAAAAAACCAAACAAACACAAATACCAAACAAACACCAAACAAAAAAACAAACAAAAACAAAACAAATACCAACAAACACAACAAACCAAACAAACACAAAACCAAAAACACAAACACAAAAACAAAAAAAAAAACAAAAAAAACCAAACAAACAACAATCAACAAACAAAAAAACAAAAACAAAAAAAAAAAAAAAAAAAAAAAAAAAAAACAAACCAAAACAAAACCAAACAAAAAAACCCAAACAAAAAAACAAACACAAACACACAAACAAACAAAACAACCAACACCAAACAACAACAAAAAAAAACAAACAAAACCAAAAAACACAAAACCAAAAAACAAAAAACAACACAAACAACACAAACAAAAACAAAAAACACACAACACAAACAAACACCAAAAAACAAACAAAACAAAACAAAAACCCAACAAAACCCAACACCAAACAAACAAACAAAACAAAAAAAAAACAAACAACAAAAAAACAAAAAAAAAAACAAAAACAAACACAAAAAAAACAAACAAACACCAAAAAACACCAAACAAAACAAAAAAAAACACCAAACAAACCACACAAAAAAAACAACAAAACCAAAAACAAAACAACAACAAACAAAAAAAACAAACAAAACATAAAAACACACAACAACAAACAACACCACAAACACAAACCAACAACACAACATCAAAAAAAAAAACACAAAACAAACACAAACAAACACCAAACAAACACAAAAAACAAAACCAAACAAAACAAAACAAACAAAAACAAACACAACACACAACACCAAAACCCAACACCAACAAACACCAAACAAAACCAAACACAAAAAACCAAACAAAACACAAACACCAAAAACCAAAAAACAAACAAAACCAAACAACACAAAAACACCAAACAAACCCAAACAACAAACACAAACAAAAAAAACAAAAAACAAACACAAATAAAAAAACAACAACACCAACAAAACCAAACAAATCCCAAACAAACATCGAACAAATACCAAATACATACCAAACAAACACCAAACAAACACCAAACAAAGTAAAAAAAAACAACCCAAACCAAACACCAAACAAACACCAAATACCAAACAAATGTCGAACAAATACCAAACGAACACCAAACCAATACCAAACAAACATCAAATACCAAACAAACACCAAACAAACACCAAACAAACACCAAACAAACACCAAACACCAAAGAAATGTCGAACAAACACCAAACAAACACCAAACAGACACCAAACAAACACCAAACAAACATCAAATACCAAACAAACACCAGACACCAAACAAACACCAAACACCAAACAAACGCCAAACAAACATCAAATACCAAACAAACACCAAACAAACACCAAACAAACACCAGACACCAAACAAACACCAAACAAACACCAAACACCAAACAAACACCAAACAAACATCAAATACCAAACAAACACCAAACAAATACCAAACGAACACCAAACCAATACCAAACAAACATCAAATACCAAACAAACACCAAACAAACTCCAAACAAACATCAAATACCACACAAACACCAAACACCTAATAAACACCAAACAAACACCAAACAAACACAAACTCCAAACTCCACTGTGGAAAGAGAGATTATTGACTTGGCTTGACCAGAAAAAAAAAACGAAAACAGAATCAGAACGAGTAGAGTACTTAATACAAGACAAGAAAGGCACAAATTTTCGGCCAACTGGCCTTTGTCAAGCGTGAATGTAAGATCACAAACAAACACCAAATACAAAATTAGGAGAAAAAGACCGAAACTTCCCTGCTGCTTCGTCCAGTGGGAGAATAGGACTAAAATGGCTTGACCATCTTGTTTTGTGTTTTTCTCGCCGTGGAGAGGAGCCAGGTAAGGGACGATAACTGGCAGACTGGTGGTGCTTGCAGCTTGTCAAGGGTCGGGCCTGTGAAGAGGTCTTTGATGATAAGCGAGTTGCACCCCGATACAAGTGCCGATGGATTTACGACCCTCCCCCGACATATGTATTGCCAGAGATATATAAAAAAGAGAGAGAGAAAAGAAAAAAAGAAAAAAAAGAAAAGAAAAAAAAAGGAGAAGCACCAGTTTGGGTGTATGCACGTACGAACGTATACATTCGTCAGCTGATGACCGAAAGGCGAGGAATGCGGTTAGTTGGTCTATTGTTAATTAGAAAACATTTTTTACAACTAAACAACCAACCAATCAACCAACCAACTAACCAACTGACCGACCAACCAACCAACCAACCAACCAACCAACCAACCAATCAACCAACCAACCAACCAACCAGCGCGCGTGTGTGTATGTGTTGCGCGCGTGCGCGTGTGTGTTTGTTTGTGTGTGTATGTGTTCGTACGTACACACACACGCGCGCGCGCACACACATACACACAAAAACATACACACACGCGCACGCGCGCAACACATACACACACACACACACACACGCGCACACAATCACACACGCGCGTGCACGCGTGAGCGCACATACACACACATACACACACGCGCACACGCGCAACACATACACACACAGACACAGCTGCACAACACATACACACATGCACACACGCGTGCGCGCACAACCACACACACACACACACACGCGCGCGCGCGCACGCATCAACCTGGGACGTATCGAACCTGGGACGTCAACATGTTAGCAGACCTGCCAGTGCCCAAAACTTCTTCGTGTGTATACGCTTTCAGAATATCAAAATACGAACGTTAAAGATCCTGCGAGTGATGTCAGTAGTCCAGTGGCTTATAGTAACACGGAAACATTCTGCCTGTACGCTGACGTCTACATACGTCCCAGGTTCGAGACACAAATCTTGGACGCACCGAACCTTGGACGTATCGAGACGTCTCCGCCTCATTCCCACACAAGGTGGAGACTTTGCAACATCATAGTGAGATACGCAGATGACACCGTGCTAATTGCAGAAAATGAAAGGGACCTACAAAACCTTGTGAATATACTAGAAATAGAAAGCAAAGGTAAGGGGCTGGAACTAAACAGCAGGAAGACTGAAGTCATGGTGATCAGTAAAAAACATGAAATCCCCTCATGCAAAATAACAGCAAATGGCACAGCCTTGACACAGGTTGATAAATTCAAATACCTGGGAACGATCATTTCATCAGACGGCAGATGCAGATCAGAAATAGCCGGCAGAATCGGCCAAGCCAAAACAGCATTCAAGAAGATGACAAGCATTCTTACCAACAAATGTCTATCAATTAACATCAGGAAGACAGTTCTTGAATGTTACATAAAACCAATACTGTTGTACGGATGTGAGGCGTGGACAGTCAACAAGCAAAGCCAGAACAAGATTGAGGCAGCCGAGATGTGGTTTCTAAGAAGAATGTTGAGAGTTCCATGGACAGCAAAGAAAAACAAACGAGACAGTCTTGATGGAGGCAGACACAAGTAGATCACTCATAAGGAAGATTAAGAAAAGACAAGCAACATTTCTAGGCCATTTTATGAGGAAAGGGGATTTGGAGCACCTGGACACGACGGGAAAGCTGGAAGGAAAGAGAGCACCAGGTAGACCCAGGGAGAAAATGCTGGACGGACTTGCAGAGTGGCTGGGGACGAGGAGGGTGGGGGAGATGCTAGGGGCAACGAGAGATAGAGACAGATGGAA
>CM060308.1:6579482-6581982 GCA_030674185.1 Monoplex corrugatus | reverse complement strand
CACGCCGAGCAATGAATTATATCTTGCTTTTTATCCTCATGCCTCTGGCGGTATCAACTTAGTGTCATACGTTTAGCTCCCCCCCCCCCCCCACTTCTGCCTCTCCTTCCCGCTTCTTCACCCTCCCCCTTCAAAATTCGAAGATCTTGCCTTTGCATAGGCTGTCTCTCTGTGTCTCTCTCTGTCTCTCTGTCTCTGTCTGTTTGTCTGTGTTTCTCTGTGTGTGACACATTCACTCATGCATGCAAAAACAAACATATTAATACGCCCCCAACCCCCCACATACACACCCAAACCCCCATCCCCACACACTAAATGCACACACGCAGAAACACACACACACGCAGAAACAGACACACACAATGCACACACAGAAACACACACACAATGCACACACACACACACACACACAACACACACACACACACACACACACACACACACACACACACACACACACACACACACACACACACACACACACAGAGTCTAATATCACTTATAGTGTAAAGACGTTAAATCAAAGAACGAACACACACACCCACAAACACTCACACACACTCACACACACACACAAACACACACACACACACACACAGAGTCTAATATCACTTATAGTGAAAAGACGTTAAATCAAAGAACGAACGAACGAACACACACACACACACACACACACACACACACACACACACACACACACACACACACACACACACACACACACACAAACAAACACACACCACACACACACACACACACAAACAAACACACACACACACACACACACACACACACACACACACACACATATATATATATATATATATATACACACACCACTTGAATATGTGCATGCATTTTATGTTAAATTATTTGCATTTGTTCTTATCGCTGCTATTGTTCCCCCCCCCCCCCCCGAGAAAACACACACACACACACACACACACACACACACGCACACGCACGCACGCACACGCGCACGCACACACACACACACACACACAAACGCACGCACACGCACACACACACACACACATACACACACACACACGCATTTGAATATGTGTATTCACTTTTATATACTCTCAGTTAAACGTCTTATCTCATTTTTGTTACTGTTGATCTAGTTTAATTAAAAGTTGAATCTTTTACATCACAATTTTTGTCGTCTTAACCCTCTTGTATTTGCATTCTAGAGAGATGAACTGCCCCTAGATTTCGAATTTTCTCAAGCTTTTTCCCCCAAGATAGGGTTTCTCTGTTCATGAGTACATTGTGAGTATGTCTGATCAGATACAAAGCTAGAAATTTGTCAGGTGTCAGTAAACATGCTTTACTTCCATATCCAAGTGAGTATGTCTTTCTAACCACTGCTTGTCGTGTCATTGTCACCAAAGATGCTTATTTCATTTTTGTTACTGTTGATCTAGTTTAATTAAAAGTTGAATGTTATACAACATCACATTTTTGTCGTCTTAATACAAATAGATTAGAAACGGGAGATACATAGGTTGTCCTTTGTTTTGATATCTATCATCATCATCAGGTGCCTTGCCACATGCGTTGGCGATTATGGACTTCCATCTGTCTCTATCATTTGTTGCCTCAAGCATCTCTTCCACCCTCCTTGTCCCCAGCAACTCTGCAAGTCCGTCTAGTATCTTCTCCCTGAGTCTACCCGGTGCTCTCTTTCCCTCCAGCTTTCCCGTTGTGACCAGGTGCTCCAATTCCCCTTTCCTCATAAAATGGCCTATAAATGTTGCCGCTATACCGCTGGGAAATGAAAGTTTCATGTCGTTTCATTTTATTCCACTGGCAGATTTTAGTTTAGAAGGAGCGCATATGGAGCTGCTCGAGTGCAGTGATCAAAGTCAGACACAAACTCATAGTGCCCAAGAGAACTAGAATCTCACTTGCCTGGAAAAATGGCACCACTAGTTAAACCACTGTCTCTGCTTCAGCCACAGACACAGAAAGAATGTTTTCCCAAGTTGTTTTCGGTTTTGCTGTTATGGCGGAATAACTCTTGCTATCCCGACGGATTCGCTGATTGGGCACCTGGCAGCGATTGCTTCCCTTGGATCAGTCTGCTAAGAACGCCTTTGTGGGTTGGGTACTCGCCAAACAGGACCAGCTGTTTCAGCATCTTAACACCAAGCTCAACGTGTGGTTGTCACTGTTGTAGTGTGGGCTTGATGGAGACTACCATGTTATGTCTGCTTTTATTTCGAGTTCACAATCATGCAAAACTTTTTGTTTAAAAAATACGTTCAAGAGAGATTGACAGTAAAGCTTGATCCTTTTATTCTGGTGTCACTGTCTCATTACAAACAAACACGGAAACAACAAACACGGAAACAACAAACACGGAAACAACAAACACGGAAACAACAAACACGGAAACAACAAACACGGAAACAACAAACACGGAAACAACAAACACGGAAACAACAAACACGGAAACAACAAACACGGAAACAACAAACACGGAAACAACAAA
>CM060308.1:6541982-6549482 GCA_030674185.1 Monoplex corrugatus | reverse complement strand
GCACATTTTTCACCCTGTCTGTCTTCAGCCATCCTGCAAGTCCGTCCTATATTTTCTCCCTGGGTCTACCTGCTGCTCTCTTTCCCTCCAGCTTTCCCGTTGTGACCAGGTGCTCTAAATCCCCTTTCCTCATAAAATGGCATATAAATGTTGCCTGTCTTTTTTTTAATCTTCCTTATGAATGATCTTCTTGTGTCTGCCTCCATCAAGACTGTCTCGTTTGTTTTCTTTGTTGTAGGGTTAAGTTCTTGCATTTGGTTGAAAGGAGTCAAAGGGTTAAAATATTTATAGTGCTGAAATTTAACGCAGGGTGTCAGCTTATTTTTTGGGGGCAAAGTAGGCTTAAGCAGATTGGTGTGACTCAAGGAAAATAAACACCCCTCTGCCCTTTAATAAGTGTGCATGTTTTTGTCAATATTTTCTGTATGATATCTAGGACGCTAGTACAAAAGTACTCGACACGATCTCTCTCTCTCTCTCTCTCTTTCTCTCTCTCTGTCTCTCTCTCTCTTTCTCTCTCTGTGTCTCTCTCTCCTCTCTCTCTCTCTCTCTCTCTCTCTCTCTCTCTCTCTCTCTCTCCTCCCTCTTTTCAAGGCTTATGCCTCAAAAGTATTATAGATGCCCAAATATGTTTAAACTATGTTTGTTATTGTGTTCAACTTGTTTCGATTACATTAAGAATTTTGGTTTGTTCCTGCTTAAAGCAGCTAAAATCAGGGAAATTGCTTTATTGTAATATACAGTTTATTTTGTTGTTGATTGTTAACCTTATATAATATGCTATCTGATTATTTCATTGTACTTATAAGCACCCCTTCTGTAGGGGCTATGGCCTTTCTTGAATAAAAATTTTGAAGTCTGAAGTCTGAAGTCTCCCCCACTCTCTCTCTCCCCTCTCTGTCTGTCTGTCTGTCCGTCTCTCTCTCTTTCTGTCTCTTCTCTCCCACTCTATCTCTCTCTCTCCCCCCTCTCTGTCTGTCTGCCTGTCTGTCTGTCTGTCTCTCTCACTCGCTCTCTCTCCCCTCTCTGTCTGTCTGTCCATCTCTCTGTGTGTCCATTGTTCGTATTTCTCTTTAATTGTAGTGTGTTGAATGAAGTAAATTTCACGCTATAAATCGTTTTCGTTTTGCGCTATTCTACAGATTCATTGGAATCACCTTGCATTACATATAACCAACCAGACATTTTAGTGGAGCACGGAGAACACAAAGCATTAGACGATCTGACCACAGGTCACTGTGTTGTTGTACAGTCTGCATCTTTGTGGGCGTACATCGTGGACATTTTCATGATTCCATAAACTAGTCTCTGATATGCTTACATGATCTTTAACCCCTAATGTCATTTACATGTAACCAAGATGATTCCAGCGGAAGGCTGATACAATACCAGTGTAAAAATATAGACTAGTAAAACATAGGCCAGGTAGGGCCTCAGGACCTGGCCAGCTCATGGGTTTATGTGCAGGCTTTAGGCTTGTGCCACGGTCACCATACACGTGACACCTATGACGCTAGTGCATATGGAATTCAAAACATACAAAAGTTCAACAGGAAAAAAAAAAAAAAAGAAAAAAAAAAAAGAAAAAAAAAAAGAAAAAGAGAAGAAAATTAGTACATAATTATATCAATGCATTCGCGCACATAATCTAAAGACATGCCTCCGGCGTTGACCACTCCGTCCAATTTATCGCACAGGGGATTTAAAAAACACACCTGAATACACACTTAAGCATACTTAAGGACACCAGAACATACATAAAAACGGGCATAATTACCTAAAATTGCTTCCGCATATCTCACCCTCCCTAGAGCCAAAAATGCACTTAAGACATGTACTCAATTATCAATCCCAAGAAAAAGTACGTAAGACTTTGCTGAATACATACAGGTGAATGGACCATTAAGGCAGAAAATGATAGGTAGAAATGACAGAAAGGTAAGGAACTAGGCAGAAACAAAGAGAGTGACAGAAAGGAGAAATTTCTAGCACAGAAATTTCCAAAAGGTGGGGATACTATTTATACTGAAAGAGCCCCCGAATCCCCGAGGGTGGGGTGGGGGGGGATGGAGTGGTGGTGGTGGCCCGAAACATAATTAAAAGTGTATTGAAAGACAATGGCGTAAAGTTACGGGAGCCAATTGCCTACGGGTACTAATTGTTTCAATTTTGCTGCTCTCTAGTAAACATTTCCTAAGAAAGTATTTGCATTACATATACATTAAAAGGAGAAATCTTGAACTGCACTATAAAAGTAAAATAAATCCTGTTTGCTGGAAAAAGTGAAATTATACAAAGTATGGAATAAAAAAAATAAATAAAAACACCCCCGCTGCGCACGTGCGATGAGAAGTACAAATGTAAACAAATCAAACTGAACGACAACCCGCATTCTTCAATGACTAATTTATGTGCTAAAATACCTTCACATGTGCTCGAACCTTTTTGTTTATCTAGAACCAAAACCAAAGCCATATTTACCTCATAATCATCGCCAGATTACTGTCAACAAAAGTCCCAACTTTCAACCTCCGGTCAGTCCCATCTCCTCATTTTGTGCAAAAACTTATAGAAATCAATCAAGAATAACAAAATGGCGACGGCATGGAAGGAAGAAGGCAGAGGTAATGCAAAAGAAACTTTCTGATTGGTTGATTGATTGGTTAGTTTTTACGTCGAACCCACCTCAGGTGATATGGCCGACGGGATAACCATCCCAGGGAAGTGGGGGAAAGGGGACTTATCTAATCCAATACTGACACCACCAGAACAACCATGATGTTCAAATGGGACAGTGAGAAGGCCAGTTTTACTGTAGCGCATCCCGGATTCGAACCCACAACTTTCTGATGGGTCAATTTGTATCGTTTTAAAGATCGGACTGAATTGAGCGGAAGATACGAATGAAGCCACGATCGTGGCGCATCGTGCTAAGGGGTTAACGTGCATGTTTGATTGTCCGCATGCATGCACACGCGAAGGGACTTTAGACACAGGCTTTCAGTTTCAGTTTCAGTTTCTAAGATGACGTCTCCACGCTCGGAACGAATTCCATACGCATAACTTCACAGGTGCCATGTGTATGGTGATCATGGCACAAGCCTTAAGCCTGCACATAAACCCATGAGCTGGCCAGTCCTGGGCCCTACGTAGACTATGTTTTACCTAGTCTATATTTATACTGGTATTTTATCAGCCTTCCACTGGAATCAATTTGGTTACATGTAAATGACATGTGTGTATGTGTGTATCTTTACCTTTAAAAAAAGGTCTGAATCACAACGCATCTAGCTATTCTTATAAACTCGTCTCACATGACAAAAAACCCCCCTCCCTCCCAGTCATGCCCAAATTATCAACTAGGTGAAGACAATATTTTTTTAACTATAGGCACAGGCAGATGCACATCAGAAATAGCCAGCAGAGATCGGCCAAGCCAAAACGGCATTCAAGAACACGAAAAGCATTCTAACCAACAAATACCTATCACTTAACATCAGGAAGAGAGTTCTTGAATGCTATATAGAACCGATAATGTTATACGGTTGTGAGGCGTGGACAGTCAACAAGCAAAGCCAGAACAAGATTGAGGCAGCCGAGATGCGGTTTCTAAGAAGAATGTTGAGAGTTCCATGGACACAAGAAGAAACGAGACAGTCTTGATGGAGGCAGACACAAGTAGATCACTCATAAGGAAGATTAGGAAAAAAGACAGCAACAATTAGTAACCATTTTATGAGGAAAGGGGAATTAGAGCACCTGGTAACAACAGGAAAGCTGGAGGGAAAGAAAGCACCAGGTAGACCCATGGAAAAAACAACAACATTGGACGGACTTGCAGAGTGGCTGAGGACAGAGAAGGTGGAAGATATGCTTGCGGCAACAAGGGATATATATGCATATGGAGGGCCATGATCGCCAACGCCACGCGGCAGGGCACTTGATGATGCTGATGAGGCACAGGCAAACCTGCACACATATTGACCTGGGAGATCAGAAATGTGTCCCTCATTTACCCAACAGTGGAGGAGTCTAGGTGGATCGAGGCCAGGACCGTTTGACTGGATGTCCCCCGTTTCTCCAGTTGACTACCATGGCCATCGATTTTTGACTTGAAATCAGCAGGAGACTATTTATCTACTGTCGAAAAAGGCTTCACGGCAGTCTTGTGTTCACACACACATTCTTTTTCCATGATCATACACACTTGAATGCACCTGTGCGCAAAGTATATACACGCATTTATACTACATACGTGCACACACCACTTAATACACACTGGACATCAGCACACGAGACAGACACACACACACAGTACACACACAACACACACACACACCACACACACACACACACAACACACACACACTTATACACCCTTACAAGGACACACTCATACCACACACACACTTACATAAATATTCACACACATCGTGCACACACACACACACACACACACACAACACACACACACACCCCACACACACACTTAACACACACAATGACACACCACACACCACAATGTACTACGCACACACACACCACACACACACACACACACACACACACACACACACACACACACACACACACACACACAACACACACACACACACACACACACACAAACAACACACACACACACCACACTCACTCACATACACACACACACACACAACACACACACACACACAAACATACACACAGCATGACACACACACACACACACACACACACACACAACACCCCCCCCCCCCACACACATAACACATACAATGCTTTAAAATTGGTTTTGAACATACCCTAAATCTTTTTCCTCTTACCCACTCGTAACCAAGACTACAAATACTGAAGTACACGTGTCATTATCCCGCAGGAACACAAACAAAAACAGACACAAACACACTAAATCATCGCCTACACCACTAGAATGTAATTCTAATTAATTCTAAATTCACGACATAAAACTAGGAACGGGACACAAGCCCACACACACACTCACTGCTCAAAGTTCAATATAGTAAACCCAAATGATTCGCTTAAAGAAGATAACTGACAATAAATGTAGCCGATTATGCCTATGATTGCATGCGTTTTGGAAATGGTGGACTGTTACAATACTAGTATAGGATATAAACAAACAAACAAACAAACAAACAAACAAACAAACAAACGAACAAAAGCAAACAAACAGCAGCAAGCAAGCAAACAAACAAGCAAGCAAGCAAACAACAACAAGCAAGCAAGCAAACAAAAAACAAGCAAGCAAGCAAACAAACAAGCAAGCAAGCAAACTGAACAAGAACAAAGAACAAAAACAAAGAAAAGAACAAGAACAAAGAAACAAAGAACAACAAAACAACCAAGCAACCAACAACAAACACAACAACAACAAACAAGCTAATAAACAACAAACAACAAGCTAACAACAAACATACAAACAAACAAACAGCAAGACAAACGCACCACACAACTCAACCCAAGGCCGGGCGCGCCGCGCGCACACACACACTCAAACACACACCAAGCACACACAACACACTAAATGCACAACATACCCTAAACACCACACACAACAACACAACGAATACATACACACACACCAAAGCGCGAGTGCACACACACAACACACATACACACACACATACCCCAGCACCACCCACCAACACACCACACTCACACACACACACACAGACACAACACAACACACACACACACAACACACACCACACTACACACAACACACACACACACGCTATGCACCGCACAACACACACAAGCAGCACAACCCACTCACACACACCACCACACAACCACACCCACCACACAAACAACACACACCACACCACCAACACAACACAACAACAACACACACACCACACACAACACAACCACACTTAACCCAATTCGTTACACACCTCTCAAAGAACCCATATTAAAACTCTAAACGAGATAAAAAACAACAACAACAAAAAAACAGTACACAATCCAGCAACCAACAATAATACACAACAACTCAAATCGCATAACATGGCTGAACTATTGGAACGTAAAATCAATTTCACGACACTACATGAACATACCAAGCAAGCAAGCAAGCAAACTAGATTCATTACCCATTCTCGAGCACACTCCCAGAGGGGTTTAATCGGGACGACAGAATTACATTTGCACGCGTGTAGGGCCTTTCAGTTATGATATTGTCACGTGTGACAAGGTGAGATAGCGCCGTTGTAGCCGTTTGTCTAACCCAGCTGTGTAGTTATTGTCGTTGCATGGATTTATAAATTATTTGTTGTAGATAGTGTAGTGATGGAATGTGAAGCAACACGAATTAGGTAAGGCTGGATAGGGTTAAGTCAGGTTTTATAGGATAAAAAGGAAAAAGCGTGATTGAGTGAGAGATATGAAATAATAAGTAGTACGTGCGTATTTACATTTTGTGTGATTTTTTTCTCTCTCTCGTTGATTTGTGTGCATTGCGTTTTGGTTTGTGAAATGTGTGTGTGTGTGTGTGTGTGTGTGTGTGTGTGTGTGTGTGTGTGTGTGTGTGTGTGTGTGTGTGTGTGTGTGTTTGTGTGTGTGTGTGTGTGTGTTTGTGTGTGTGTGTGTATGTGTGTGTGTGTGTGTGTGTGTGTGTGTGTGTGTGTGTGTGTGTGTGTGTGTGTGTGTTTGCACTGACGTAGTTTTTTTTTCTCCGTCGATTTGTGTGAACTGCGTTTTTCTTCGTAAAAGGTGTGTGTGTGTGTGTGTGTGTGTGTGTGTGTGCGTGTGTGTGCGTGTGTGTGTGTGTGTGCGTGTGTGCGTGTGTGTGTGCGTGTGTGTGTGTGTGTGTGTGTGTGTGTGATAGATAGATAGATAGATAGATAGATAGAAAGAGAGAGAGAGAGAGAGAGAGAGAGAGAGACACACACACACACACACACAGTGTGCGCGCGTGTGTTGTGTGTGTGTGTGTTGTGTGTGTGTGTGTGTTTGTTGTGTGTTGTCGTGTGTTGTTGTTGTGTGTGTTTTGTGTGTGTGTGTGTGTGGTGTGTGTGTGTGTGTGTGTGTGTGTGTGTGTTGTGTGTGTGAGTGTGTTTGTCTCTTTGTTTGTCTCTGTCTGTCTGTCTGTCTGTCTCTGTTTGTGTGTATGTGTGTTTCTCTCTCTCTCTCTCTCTTCTCTCTCTCTCTCTCTCTCTAGATATGTGTGTGTGTTTCTTCTCTTGTCTCTGTCTCTCTCTGTGTCGAAACAGGAGGTTTCCCACTTAAAGATCAGATCCACCAACCACCATGCTAAAAGGCAAGCAGTCTGTGAAATGCCTGAGAACATGCTTGTTTCCCAATCAAATGTTGTACCTGAGTGGGAAAGACATCACACTTCCAAATGGAAGGTATGGGTTTGATCCTACCTGGGTTCCTCCCACCCGGTGACTAGAGGATGGAGAATTGTCTGGTCTTCAAGATCAGCATGTGTGCAGACCTTCTCGTGGCTAAACCCCCTTCGTGTGTGCACACAAG
>CM060308.1:6534482-6539482 GCA_030674185.1 Monoplex corrugatus | reverse complement strand
CTCTTCTCTCTCTCTTCACACACACACACACACTCTCTGTCTCTTCTGTCTGTCTATCTCTCTCTCTTGATTTGTCTTTTTTTTTTAATGTTCCTGCAAAAAAAAATCTTTTATTTATTCACGACGAGTTAAACAATTTGAAAATCTCAGTGAATAAGTTAATGCCTTTCGGTATTGTGGTTTTCGCACACAGAAAGTCCTGAACGCCTTATTTACACACCACTGAAGTAGCTATCGTCTCAAAATTAACAACATTTTGGGAACTTTTTGACGACACAGCAGTCAAGGGGATAAATGTCAGAAAACAGATTTGAAAGATCTCACTAGATGTCCCCCCCTTTTTAAAAAAAACAACTTTTTTAATGCAAATAATGCTATGCTAATGCCAGTGCTACTACTACTACTACTACTGATAATCATGATGATAATAAATAATGATAATAATAATAATGATGATGATGATAATAATAATAATATTATTATTATAATAATAACAACAATAACAATAACAATAACAATAATAACCATATCCTTTTTTTTAACCTTTTATATTGAGAATAATGCTATGCTAATGCCAGTGTTACTACTATACTACTACTGATAATCATGATCATACTACTACTACTACCAATGATAATAATAATAACAACCACACTAAAATAATAATAGTGATAATAATATAATAACAATAATAAAAATAATGGATATTTGTACACCTCCTCATCTCTCAAGAGTCCTAAGAGCTTCACAAAAGCACGAATGGCAGAGACGAACATATGATGGAAGACACAAACCACAAGACATACAATACAACAGATTTGGTTGGAGCGCATATGCAATCGTCCAACTGAACAAAGTCCAAACTGGGAACTCCAACAAGAAACAAGACCAGAACTACTCAGCCACAATAAATCATCACCTGCAGTATTAGGAATCGTAACTCTAGCGTCAAGACACGAAACTAGAAGTCACGCGAGCAGCCATGTTTCATCATCTCCATTCTCTCCATGCACACTCGCCTGGCAGGGATTTTAACCCTCTGAATCCCGCACCCTACCCACCAACTGCAAAAATTTAACCTTTTGACTCCCTCACCCTATCCACCAGCTTCCTGTAGGAAAAACCTTTTGATTCCCTCACCCTATTCACCAGCTTCCTGCAGGAAGAAACCTTTCGAATCCCTCACCCTATCCACCAGCTTCTTGCAGGAAGAAAAATTTGACTCCCTCACCCTATGCACCAACTTCCTGCAGGAAGAAATCTTTTGATTCCCTCACCCTATCCACCAGCTTCCTGCAGGAAGAAAAATTTTGACTCCCTCACCCTATGCACCAGCTTCCTGCAGGAAGAAACATTTTGACTCCCTCACCCTATCCACCAGCTTCCTGCAGGAAGAAAATTTTTGACTCCCTCACCCTATGCACCAACTTCCCTCAGGAAGAAAAATTTTGACTCCCTCACCCTATGCACCAGCTTCCTGCATAAAGAAACCTTTTGATTCCCTCACCCTATCCACCAGCTTCCTGCATAAAGAAACCTTTTTGACTTCCCCACCCTATCCACCAGCTTCCTCTGCAGAAACCTTTTGAATCCCTCACCCTACCGACCAGCTTCCTGTAGGAAGAAACCTTTTGAATCCCTCATCCTATCCACCAGCTTCCTGCAGAAACAAACCTTTCGAATCCCTCACCCTATCCACCAGCTTCCTGCAGAAACAAACCTTTCGAATCCCTCACCCTATCCACCAGCTTCCTGCAGAAAGAAAACCATTTCGAATCCCTCACCCTATCCACCAGCTTCCTGCATGAAGAAACGTTTTGACTCCTCACCCTATCCACCAGCTTCCTGCATGAAGAAACGTTTTGATTCCCTCACCCTATCCACCAGCTTCCTGCAGGAAGAAACCTTTTGGACTTCCCCACCCTATCCACCAGCTTCCTCTGCAGAAACCTTTTAATTCCCTCACCCTATCCACCAGCTTCCTGTAGGAAGAAACCTTTTGTCTCCCTCACCCTATCCACCAGCTTCTTGTATGAAGAAACCTTTTGTACCCTTCCCAGCTCGCCCTACTCCATCCCAGCTTCGTGCAGAAAGAAACCTTTTGACTCCCTCACCCTATCCACCAGCTTCGTGCAGGAAGAAACCTTTCGACTCCCTCACACTATCCACCAGCTTCCTGCAGAAATAAACCCTTTGACCCCTGACCCTGTCGACCAGCTTCCTGCAGGATGAAACCTTTTGACTCCCTCACCCTATCCACCAGCTTCTTGTAGGAAAAAACCCTTTTGACTCCCTCACCCTATCCACCAGCTTCCTGCAGGAAAAAACCTTTTGACTCCCTCACCCTATCCACCAGGTTTTTATAGGAAGAAACCTTTTGACTTCCTCGCCCTATCCACCAGCTTCTTGTTAGAAAACCTTTTGACTCCCTCACCCTATCCACCAGCTTCCTACAGGAAGAAACCTTTTGACTCCCTCACCCTATCCACTAGCTCCTGCAGGAAGAAACCTTTTGACTCCCTCACCCTATCCACTAGCTCCTGCAGGAAGAAACCTTTTGACTCCCTCACCCTATCCACTAGCTCCTGCAGGAAGAAACCTTTTGACTCCCTCATCCTATCCACCAGCTTCCTGCAGGAAGAAACCTTTTGACTCCCTCATCCTATCCACCAGCTTCCTGCAGGAAGAAACCTTTGATTCCCTCACCCTATCCACCAGCTTCCTGCAGGAAGAAACCTTTTGACTCCCTCACCCTATCCACCAGCTCCTGCAGGAAAAACGTTTGACTCCTCTCCCTATCCACCAGCTTCCTGCAGGAAAAACGTTTGACTCCCTCACCCTATCCACCAGCTTCTTGCAGGAAGAAACCTTTGATTCCCTCACCCTGTCGACCAGCTTCCTGCAGGAAGAAACCTTTTGAATCCCTTACCCTATCCACCAGCTTCTGTAGGAAGAAACCTTTTGATTCCTCATCCTATCCACCAGCTTCTTGCAGAAGAAACCTTTTGATTCCTCATCCTATCGACCAGCTTCCTGCAGGAAGAAACCTTTTGACTCCCTCACCCTATCCACCCGATTCTTGCAGGAAGAAACCTTTTGACTCCCTCACCCTATCCACCAGCTTCTTGCAGGAAGAAATCTTTTGAATCCCTCACCCTATCCACCCGCTTCTTGCAGAAATAAACCCTTTGACCCTGACCATATCCACCAGCTTCTTCTGCAGGAAGCTGGTGGATTGGGTGAGGGAGTCAAAGGGTTAAGTTTTTGCTTTGCTAGCACGGTTGACAATGCAGGATGCTGGTGGACAGAGTGTGATTGTCAAAGGGTTAATCCGGGATCGATGGGAATGAGTGCACGTTTGCACCTGGCAGGTGTATAGGCCTTTTCAGTAAAAAGATTAATTTGTCACCAGTCTGCTCAGGTGAGATCTCACGGCAGAGGCTATTGCCCCATAGCCCCAGATGTGTGTGTATTAATGTCGCTGCGATGATGCTTTTGTTCAACGTTCGTGGTTTTCATAGGGAGGTGAGAGTTACGTGAGGCAAGATAGGATTAAGGTGGGGTGGGGGGTGGGGATAGGAGTTTGAAGGATGGAGGCTGTTCAAAAGAGACGCTGCTGGTTGGTTGCTTTGATAGAACGGCGTATTAAAGATCATATTCATATTCATATTCACATTCATAATCATGATCATAATCATAATCATCACAATCATAATCACAATCATAATCACAATATAATCATCACAATCATAATCACAATCATAATCATAATCATCACAATTATAATCATAATCATAATCACAATCACAATCATAATCACAATCATAATCATAATCACAATCATAATCACAATCATAATCATAATCATAATCATAATCATAATCACAATCATAATCATAATCACAATCATAATCATAATCATAATCATAATCATAATCACAATCATAATCATAAGCATAATCATAATCACAATCATAATCATAATCATGATCATAATCATAATCATAATCATAATCACAATCACAATCATAATCATAATCATAATCACAATCATAATCATAATCATAATCATAATCATCACAATCATAATCATAATCATCACAATCATAATCATAATCATAATCATAATCACAATCATAATCACAATCATAATCATCATCATAATCATAATCAAATCATAATCACAATCATAATCACAATCATAATCATAATCATAATCACAATCATAATCACAATCATAATCATAATCATAATCACAATCATAATCACAATCATAATCACAATCATAATCATAATCATAATCATAATCACAATCATAATCATAATCATAATCACAATCATAATCACAATCACAATCATAAATCATAATCATAATCACAATCATAATCAAAATTCATAATCATAATCATCACAATCACATCATAATAATCATAATCATAATCATAATCATCAATCATAATCATAATCATAATCATAATCATAATCATATCAATCAAATCATAATCAAATCATAATCATAATCATAATCATAATCATAATCATAATCATAATCTAATATATCATAATCTAATCATCACAATCACAATCATAATCACATTCATTCCTTTTGTCACAGTAGATTTACTGTCTGAAACTTGGGCTGCTTCCCCCTTTGAGATCGCATCGCCGCAGTGCGGCGCCACCCAATTTCTTTTTACCAAAATTTTAGAAGGTCAAGAAGGCTAATTGGCCCTCGAGAGGAGGGACCTTGGAAATCAACCTATCTCTCCAATGTTTTATATTAGGTCAGCCGGGCGAAAGCCCTGCTCTTCACGATTTTCAACTGCCGTGGGATCTTCAGCGTGCGCAGGCCAGAAGATACACCATTCAGACTGGTTTTTGGACCCTTTCCGAAGGACTAGACGTTCAGTTCGATTTTCCGGTCAAACTGAGGAGAAAATTCGAGGCCTCAACAAGGAACGAACCCTGGAACCTCGACATTAGTTAATGGCAGGCGAACG
>CM060308.1:6521982-6524482 GCA_030674185.1 Monoplex corrugatus | reverse complement strand
CTATGTCAATCTTGAACACAAGACCAATATATTGTATGTATTTCTCTCCTCTCTCATAGTTGTATGTATGGTAGTTGCAGAGTATAAAGGTAGGCTTGGGCGCTCCTATTTTTTGAGGAGTGGTCTGAGCTTACTGTTTTTTTTTTTTTTTTTTTTTTTTACAGAAGGTAAAATATTATTAAAAAAAATTAGGTCAGTGTAGATCTTACAATCATCCTAATGCTTTAAACGGACCGGTGCTTATCTGGTTTTTTTTTAATTTATTTATTTTTTTTAGAACACACACTTAAATGGATATTATATATGACAATCCAAATATACAAAATGTGTGTATACTCATTTATGATCAAAAACACATACACACATACACGCATGAGCGCATCTGAGCACGCACGCGCGCGCATACACACACACACACCACATACACGCACACACACACACTCACACACACATACACACACACACACCACACACACACACACATACACATACACACACACACACATACACACCACACACATCACGCACACACCACACACACACACACACACCAGACACACCACACACACACACCACACACGTGTATACAGATTGCATAAAGACATACAATCATCTGTACACTTAATCTCAAGCTGACATTTGAATATTTTGATAAAGACACGAACAATAAAGTAAAGCAAAAAGGCATGAGTGTATCAACCCTGTCTTAAGAAAAGAACCGCACACACTCCTCAGAGAAAATAATTATAATAATAATGATAATAATAGTAATAATTATATTTATAATAATGATGAAAACATCAACAACAGCACAATTAACCCATTGTTTGTTTGCAGTATTATCATATTTATAAAACGTCTTATTTACTGTTTTTGTACTTTGTATCTGCTTTCTATGCTGGCTGAATGGGTAGCGCAAACTGTGTTAGATCTGAGTGTTTACAGGATCTTTAACGCGTGTATTTGATACAGACGAAGGTATTTAGACACTGGCAGGTCTATGTCTTGTATTTTTGACGAGATGCCTGTACCTATCCTACAGGCAGATTTAACAAATCTCCACCCTTTACCCCACCACGCGGGAGGTACCCAGGCAGGATCGAACCCCATACCTCCGCGAAGGGCCGTGTTAAAACTGATACGTAACCAACAGATTAAAGAGAGAAAGAGAGAGAGAGAGAGAGAGAGAGAGAGACAGACAGACAGACAGACAGAGAGGTAGAGAGGGAGAGATGGACAGACAGACAGAGAGACAGAGGGAGACAGAGAGAGACAGACAGACAGAGAGAGAGAAAGAAGAAAGAGAGAGATAGAGAGAGAGAAAGACAGAAAGAGAGAGGAGAGAGAAAGGAGGAGACCAAGAGAGAGGACGACAACAAAGAGAGGCAGCAAGAGAGAGAGAGAGAAAGACAGAGAGAGAGACAGAGACAGAGACAGGAGAGAGAGAGAGAGAAACAGAGAGACAGAGAGAGAGAGAGAAGAGAGAGAGACAACAGAGAGAGAAGAGAGAAGAGAGAGAGAGAGAGAGAAAGAAAGACAGAGACAGAGAGAGAGAAGAAGAGAGAGAGAAGAGTCAGAGAGACAGAGAAAGAGCACAGAGACAGAGAAAGAGACACAGAGAGACAGAGAAAGAGACACAGAGAGAAAGAGGTGCCTGTACCTACCCTACAGGCAGATTTAACAAATCTCCACCCTTTACCACCAGGCGGGAGGTACCCCAGGCAGGATCGAACCCCAGACCTACCAGTTGGAAGTCAGACATGTAACCCACTTGGCAATTGCGCCTGTCGAAGTGGCCACGTTAAACTACAATAACTATAGCGACGTAAAACGGATACGTAATCAACAGAGAGAGAGAGAGAGAGAGAGAGAGAGAGAGAGAGAGACAGAGAGACAGAGAGACAGAGAGAGAGAGAGAGAGAGAAACAGAGAGAGAGAGAGAGAGAGAAACAGAGAGAGAGACAGAGAGAGACAGAGACAGACAGACAGGGAGACAGAGAGAGAGAGAGAGAGAGAGAGAGAGAGAGAGAGAGGGAGACAGAGAGAGAAACAGAGAGAGAGACAGAGAGAGACAGAGACAGACAGACAGGGAGACAGAGAGAGAGAGAGAAAGAGAGAGACAGAGACAGACAGACAGGGAGACAGAGAGAGAGAGAGAGAGAGAGAGAGAGAGAAAGAGACAGAGACAGAGACAAAGACAGTCAGAAACAGAGAAAGAGAGAGAGAGAGAGAGAGACAGACAGACAGGGAGACAGAGAGAGAGAGAGAAAGAGAGAGACAGAGACAGACAGACAGGGAGACAGAGAGAGAGAGAGAGAGAGAGAGAGAAAGAGACAGAGACAGAGACAAAGACAGTCAGAAACAGAGAAAGAGAGAGAGAGAGAGAGACAGACAACAGGGAGACAGAGAGAGAGAAATGAGAGAGAGTCACAGAGAGAGAGAGACAGAAAGAGAGACACAGAAAGACAGAGAGAGACAGAGACAAAGAGACAGAGAGAGC
>CM060308.1:6514482-6516982 GCA_030674185.1 Monoplex corrugatus | reverse complement strand
AAACCGTGTTAGTGTTCTCCCATTTCGACTTTAACGACTACATGTATTGAAGTAGTGGGTTTTTTTGTGTGTGATAATTTTTAATTTTTGTTTGTATTTTAGCCTTGTTGCCTTTCTTAAGTCTTGGCCAAAAACTGGGTGGCACTTCATTGCGGCGACGCGCTCTCAAAGGGAAGAGCAGCCCGAGTTTCATATGGTAAATCCACTGTGACAGAAGAAGTGAATAATAATGATGATGATAAATCATAAATGATGATGATTATGACAATGATGATGATAATGATGTTGATTATGTAATTATAACAATAATAATAATAGTAATAATTTTACTAACAATAACAATAACAATAATAATGATACTACTACTACTACTACTACTGATGATGATGATAATGATGATGATGATAATGATGATGATGATGATGATGATGATGATAATAATGATAATTATAATGATAACAATAAAATCTGGCCGGTTTACTGTCCATCTTAATGCTGCAGTCGTTCTGGTGGTATCAGTTTAGGCTTCCATCGGTCCATTTCTCCCCTCCTCCCCAGATCAAAACCCAACTTAACCCTTTGACTCCCTCACCCTGTCCACCAGCTTTCTGATGGGTAGGGGAGTCAAAGGGTTAAGTTTTTGCTTTGCTAGCATGGTTGACAATGTTGGATGCTGGTGGACAGGGGTGCGGGAGTCAAAGAGTTAAGGCTTTGATTTGCTAGCATGGTTGACAATGTTGGATGCTGGTGGACAGGGTAAGGGAGTCAAAGAGTTACGTTTTCGCTTTGCTAGCATGGTTGACAATGTTGGATGCTGGTGGACAGGGTGCGGGAGTCAAAGGGTTACAACAAGGGAGTGTGTCTATTGACGGGGTAAACTACCCGTTTCCAAGCTTGCTTTAACCCTTTGTCTCCCTCACCCTGTCCACCAGCTTCCTGATGGGGTAAGGGAGTCAAAGGGTTATGTTTTTGCTTTGCTAGCATGGTTGACAATGTTGGATGCTGGTGGACAGGGGTGCAGGAGTCAAAGGGTTAAAAGCAAGCTTAGAAACGGGTAGTCTACCCCCGTCATTGGAGACACTCCCTACAACCGTCTCCTCACGACTTTCCTCCATCCTCAACAACCCCCCCCCCCCTCACACACACATCCATTCCATCCCCTAGCCCCCCCCCCCACACCCTTCCATTCCATCTTCTAGCCTCTCTCTCTAAACCCACCCCTCCTTCTCTTTCCCCCTTCCCCCTTGGCCTTCAGCCTCTCATCCCACCCTACAAACTACGCCGGACCTATCCCTACCCCTATCGAATTTGATCCGCTCTCCCCCCTCTCTCTCCCAAATCCAGCTACCCACCCCGATCTCTCTCTCTCTCTCTCTCTCACGCGCGCGGGCGGCCGGCCTCCACGCTGTTTATACTCTGAAAAGAGAGGAAACGTTTGGTCTTTAATGGGTAGCCTCACCCTTGTTCCCCCCTGTCTTCCCACTCTCCATATCGCAATGGTCCTCCACCTCCGGTTCAATCCACCCTGGTTGAAATCACGCTCTATCCACTTGTGAAAGGAAGCACTAAGCAGGAAATGTTCTCTCATCCCCCCCCCTTTTTTTTTCACACACACACACACACGTGCGTGCGCGCGTGCGTGCGCGTGCACACATACACACACGCGCACATACACACACACATACACACATACACATACATGCATACACAAACACACTTACTCACTCACACACGCACACACGCACACACACACACACACACACACACACACACACACACACACACACACACACACACACACACACTTACATATGAAACATCCAAATGCTTTCATAAACCTACAATCATTCACACACGCACACACACATCCACAAACAAATCGTTTACAAGCACACACACATTCTCTCTCGCGCACACACACACATATACACACAATCATTCACACGCACACATGCATGCACACATGCATGCACACATATTACACACACACACACACACACACATATATGCACAAACATACACACACACGTATACACACGCACGCACGCACACTCATTCACAGACACATATACCACACACACACACACACACACATACACACACACACACACACTCATACACACAGACTACACACACACAACACACACACACACACACACAACACACACACACACACACACATTCTCTCTCTTTCTCTCTCTCACACACACACTCATGCACACTCACACACACAACACACACACACACACACACACACACACACACCCTGAAGCTTCCTGCTGTTCCCCCTGTGTGACAAGCTGAATACTGTAGCCTGATCAGAGACCTTCAGCACTGCTTAAATGTCGCTTATACAACGATGATTTTCAACAGATTTTCAACGGTTTTAGAAGCATACCAGCGGACCACGAATAGGTGGGGAGGTAATTGTGTGGCCTTCAGTGGGATTGCCGTACTTGGTTTAATCTCCTCGTTGGTGTAGAATCTGTTCAGAATCCGT
>CM060308.1:6501982-6504482 GCA_030674185.1 Monoplex corrugatus | reverse complement strand
ATGGTGTTAAGATGGAACAGTGAGAAGGACAGTTGTAATGGGGGGGGGGGGGGGGACTTATCTAATCCTATACTGACACCACCAGAACAACAATGATGTGACAGTGAGAAGGTCAGTTTTAATGTAGAAGTGGGGGAAGGGGGACTTATCTAATCCTATACTGATACCACCAGAACAAGAATGATGTTAACATGTGACAGTGAGGCCAGTTTTAATGTAGTAGTGGGGGAAGGGAGACTTATCTAATCCTATACTGACACCACCAGAACAACAGTGATGTTAATATGGGACAGTTAGATGGCCACTTTTAATATATAGCACACCGCGGGATTCGAACCCATAACCATTAGCATGTGAATCCGACGCTCAAACCAACTGAGCTATGGGGTCCAGCCAGCCCGCTCTGTCCCTACCCCCTTTTCATTCCCTCCCTATGACTCCCCCCCCCTGCATCCCCGCACCTCCCATCCCTTCCCCCATTACCCTCGTTCTCCCCCCCCCCCCCCCATTCATTGTCCACGACGTCAGCGATTGTCAAGATCAAGTGAATGAGAAAGGGAGAGGAGAAGGCGTGTCAGCTCTTCCTCCTCCTCTTCTCTGTCTCTCCTCCCTCTCTCCCTCCTCCCTTCCTCTCTTTGTATGTGTCAGTTTTTGTGTGTGTGTGTGTCTCTGTTTCTCTCTGTCCCTCATTCTCTGTCTCTCAGTCTGTCTCTGATAACTGGGTACATGTATGGAGTAATTTTTTTTGCTCTAGGAAATTATGTGATATGCAGAAGCAATTTTAGGTAATTTAGGCCAGTCGAGGACAAAAGACCACGAACAGATTACTGGTGAGGAAAGAGATGTGGAGGACAGGACCAGAGAACAGTGCGGCAGTGATGCGGGACTGAAGGCTAAGAGAGAGAGAGAGAGAGGAGAGAGAGATGAGAGAGAGAGAGAAGACGAGAGAGACAGAGATAGAGAGACGAGCAGAGAGAGAGAGAGAGAGAAGAGAAAGAGAGAGAGAGAGAGAGAGACAGAGACAGAGAAGAGAGAAGAGACAGAAGAGAGAAGAGAGAAGAGAGAGAGAGAGAGAGAGAGAGAAGAGAGAGGACAGAGAGAGACATAGAGAGAAGAGACAGAGAGAGAGAGAGAAGAGAAGAGACAGAGAAGAGAAGAGAGAGAGAAAAGAGACAGACAGACAGACAGACAGAGAGAGACAGAGACAGAGAGGAGACAGAGAAGAGAAGAGAGAGAGAAAGACAGAGAAGACACGAGACAGACGAGAAGAGAACGAGAGACAGAGACAGAAGAGACAGGAGACAGAGAAGAGAGACAGATAAAGAGAAAACGAGAAGAGACAGAGAGACAGAGATACAGAGATAGAGAGACAGAGAAACAGAAAAGAGACAGAGACAGAGACAGACAGACAGATAAAGAGAAACAGAGAGACAGAGAGACAGAGAGACAGAGAACAGAGATAAAGAAGAGGACAGAGAAACGAGAAAAGAGACAGAGACAGAGACAGACAGAGAGACAGAGAGAAACAGAGAGACAGAGACAGAGACAGAGACAGAGACAGCGTATATATATATGAAACAGTGCGAATGACATGAGTCCCTCTTGAATAAACACCAAACGACAGAATCGACTAAGATAAAAGTTGGGTCTGTGAATGTGAAGGGAGTGGGTGTGAACGGGGAGGGGAGTGGGCCGTAAGGGAAATGAGGGTGGAGTGGGGGGGTGGGGAAGGGGTGTAGTGAGGGGGGAAGGAAGATGACGAAAGCGGTGGTTTATGAATGGGACGTCAGTCAGTTGAGGAGAGAGAGCGGAGAGAGGCGTGGTTAGCTTCAATGAGTTTTGTGTTCCGAGAAGCCGGGTGTGTGTTGTGTGTGTTGTGGTGTGTGTGTGTGTGTTGTTGTGGTGTGTGTGTGTGTGTGTGTTGTGTGTTTTTGTGTGTGTTTGTTGTGTGTGTGTGTGTGTTGTGTGTGTGTTGTGTTGTGTGTGTGTGTGTGTAGTGTGTGTGTGTGTGTATAGTGTGTGTGTTGTGTGTGTGTGTTTGTGTGTGTGTGGTGTGTGTGTGTTGTTATGTGATGTGTGTGTGTGTGTTGTAGTGTGTGTGCTGTGTGTGTATGTGTGGTGTTGTGTTGCTGTGTGTGTTGTGTGTGTGGCATGGGGTGGGGGGGGGGGGTTAAGAGATTGATGGAGAGATGATGAGTAGTATGTGTGTGTGTGGTGTGTGTATGTGTGTGTGTGTGTGTGTGTGTGTGTGTGTGTGTGTGTGTGTGTGTGTGTGTGTGGTGGTGTGTGTGTATGCGTGCGTGTGAGTGAGTGCATAGGTGTTGTGCTGTGCGTGTGCGTGTGTGTATGTGTGTGCGTTTGTAGTGTGTGTGTGTGTGTGTGTGTGTGTTAGTGTGTGTGTGTGTGTGTGCGTCTCGTCTGCACTTGTTTGCATGAGCACTTGGCATGCATGCGTGCACCGTGGTTGCTTGCGTGGATGTGTGTATGTGTGTTGTGTGTG
>CM060308.1:6491982-6496982 GCA_030674185.1 Monoplex corrugatus | reverse complement strand
GGACATCTTTGGAGTATATGCTCCGTGGTTTGGTCTTCTTGACGGCAGGGACAGGTTGGGGAGGGCGCCAGCTTCAGTTTGCGGTACATGTGGCTGTTCAGCCTATTGTGACCAGTGCGCAACCTCACCAGGGCAACTCTAGACAACAGGTGGTAGTCATCCCTGTGTCGTCTCGGCATGGAAAGCGCCCTGATGATGCTCCTCTTCTCACTGTAGCTGACGCTGTTGTTAGGTTGTTCTTCTCTGGCTCCCTCCTTAGCAAGAATATCAGCTCGCTCATTCCCGGAGACTCCGCAGTGGGCTAGAATCCACTGCAGAACTGCTCTTCTGGTTGTGGCAACCTGGTGCAGAACTCTAGACAGGAGGGGAAGCGTGTTGTTCTGGCATGCCTGCAGCACAGAGAGGGCGTCAGACAAGAAGACAACTTGTCTGCAGTCACAGTTTGTAGCCTGTATCATGGAGGCCGCCTGCATGAGTGCTTCTGTCTCAAGACTTGGCCTTGAGACACTTGATCACTTTACATGCACATGTTCGAAACCATGAAGAGGACATTTTCCTGAAAAAACAACAACAGGTGACAGCAGAAGGACATCCAGGAGTCATGACCTGGACGCAGTCCAGTCCCCTTTAGAATGTAAGTAGATAACGGCCAAAACACTTGCTTGACGGGGGTGTCTCTGACACTTGTTTGACGGGGGTGTTTCTGACACTTGTTTGACGGGGGTGTCTCTGACACTTGCTTGACGGGGGTGTCTCTGACACTTGCTTGACGGGGGTGTTTCTGACACTTGTTTGACGGGGGTGTCTCTGACACTTGCTTGACGGGGGTGTTTCTGACACTTGTTTGACGGGGGTGTCTCTGACACTTGTTTGACGGGGGTGTTTCTGACACTTGCTTGACGGGGATGTCTCTGACACTTGTTTGACGGGGGTGTTTCTGACACTTGTTTGACGGGGGTGTCTCTGACACTTGTTTGACGGGGGTGTTTCTGACACTTGTTTGACGGGGTGTTTCTGACACTTGTTTGACAGGGGTGTCTCTGACACTTGTTTGACGTGGGTGTTTCTGACACTTGTTTGACGGGGGTGTCTCTGACACTTGCTTGACGTGGGTGTCTCTGACACTTGTTTGACCGGGGTGTTTCTGACACTTGTTTGACGGGGGTGTCTCTGACACTTGCTTGACGTGGGTGTCTCTGACACTTGTTTGACAGGGGTGTTTCTGACACTTGTTTGACGGGGGTGTCTCTGACACTTGTTTGACGTGGGTGTTTCTGACACTTGTTTGACGGGGGTGTCTCTGACACTTGCTTGACGTGGGTGTCTCTGACACTTGTTTGACGGGGGTGTTTCTGACACTTGTTTGACGGGGGTGTCTCTGACACTTGTTTGACGGGGGTGTTTCTGACACTTGTTTGACGTGGGTGTTTCTGACACTTGTTTGACGGGGGTGTCTCTGACACTTGTTTGACGGGGGTGTCTCTGACACTTGTTTGACGTGGGTGTTTCTGACACTTGTTTGACGGGGGTGTCTCTGACACTTGTTTGACAGGGGTGTTTCTGACACTTGTTTGACGGGGGTGTTTCTGACACTTGTTTGACGGGGGTGTTTCTGACACTTGTTTGACGGGGGTGTTTCTGACACTTGCTTGACGGGGGTGTCTCTGACACTTGCTTGACGTGGGTGTCTTTGACACTTGCTTGACGTGGGTGTTTCTGACACTTGTTTGACGTGGGTGTCTCTGACACTTGCTTGACGTGGGTGTCTTTGACACTTGCTTGACGTGGGTGTCTTTGACACTTGCTTGACGTGGGTGTCTCTGACACTTGCTTGACGTGGGTGTCTTTGACACTTGCTTGACGTGGGTGTCTGTGACACTTGCTTGACGTGGGTGTCTCTGACACTTGCTTGACGGGGGTGTCTTTGACACTTGCTTGACGTGGGTGTCTTTGACACTTGCTTGACGTGGGTGTCTTTGACATTTGCTTGACGTGGGTGTTTCTGACACTTGTTTGACGTGGGTGTTTCTGACACTTGTTTGACTGGGGTGTCTTTGACACTTGTTTGACGGGGGTGTCTTTGACACTTGCTTGACGTGGGTGTTTCTGACACTTGTTTGACGTGGGTGTCTTTGACACTTGTTTGACGTGGGTGTCTTTGACACTTGCTTGACGTGGGTGTTTCTGACACTTGTTTGACGTGGGTGTCTTTGACACTTGCTTGACGTGGGTGTTTCTGACACTTGTTTGACGTGGGTGTCTTTGACACTTGCTTGACGTGGGTGTCTTTGACACTTGCTTGACGTGGGTGTCTCTGACACTTGTTTGACGTGGGTGTCTTTGACACTTGCTTGACGTGGGTGTCTTTGACACTTGCTTGACGTGGGTGTTTCTGACACTTGTTTGACGTGGGTGTCTTTGACACTTGCTTGACGTGGGTGTCTTTGACACTTGCTTGACGTGGGTGTCTTTGACACTTGTTTGACGTGGGTGTCTTTGACACTTGCTTGACGTGGGTGTCTTTGACACTTGCTTGACGTGGGTGTTTCTGACACTTGTTTGACGTGGGTGTCCTTGACACTTGCTTGACGTGGGTGTCTTTGACACTTGCTTGACGTGGGTGTTTCTGCACTCACTTGTTTGACGTGGGTGTCTTTGACACTTGCTTGACGTGGGTGTTTCTGACACTTGTTTTGACGTGGGTGTCTTTGACACTTGCTTGACGTGGGTGTCTTTGACACTTGCTTGACGTGGGTGTCTCTGACCACCTTGCTTGACGTGGGTGTTTCTGACACTTGCTTGACGTGGGTGTCTTTGACACTTGCTTGACGTGGGTGTCTTTGACACTTGCTTGACGTGGGTGTCTCTGACACTTGCTTGACGTGGGTGTCTTTGACACTTGCTTGACGTGGGGTGTGCACTGTTGACTGTACTTGCATTGACGTGGGTGTCACTGACTTGACTTGTTGACGGGGGTGTCTTTGACACTTGCTTGACGTGGGTTTCTTTGACACTTGCTTGAGCGGTGGGTGTCTTTGACATTGCTTGACGTGGGTGTTTCTGACACTTTTGTTTGACGCTTGCTGGTGTTTCTGACACTTGTTTGACGTGGGTGTCTTTGACACTTGTTTGACGGGGGTGTCTTTGACACTTGCTTGACGTGGGTGTTTCTGACACTTGTTTGACGTGGGTGTCTTTGACACTTGTTGACGTGGGTGTCTTTGACACTTGCTTGACGTGGGTGTTTCTGACACTTGTTTGACGTGGGTGTCTTTGACACTTGCTTGACGTGGGTGTTTTCTGACACTTGTTTGACGTGGGTGTCTTTGACACTTGCTTGACGTGGGTGTCTTTGACACTTGCTTGACGTGGGTGTCTCTGACACTTGTTGACGTGGGTGTCTTTGACACTTGCTTGACGTGGGTGTCTTTGACACTTGCTTGACGTGGGTGTTTCTGACACTTTGTTTGACGTGGGGTGTCTTTGACACTTGCTTGACGTGGGTGTCTTGACTTGGAGTGGTGTTGACCTTGTTGATTGGTGACTGACACTTGCTTGACGTGGGTGTCTTTGACATTGCTTGCGTGGTGTTTGACACTTGTTACGTGGGTGTCTTTGACACTTGTCTTGACGTGGGTGTCTTTGACACTTGCTTGACGTGGGTGTTCTGACACTTGCTTGACGTGGGTGTCTCTGACACTTGCTTGACGTGGGTTGTTCTTTGACACTTTCTTGACGTGGGTGTCTTTGACACTTGCTTGACGTGGTGTCTTTGACACTTGTTTGAGTTCTTCTGACACTTGCTTGACGTGGTGTCTCTGACACTTGTTGACGTGGTGTCTCTGACACTTGCTTGACGTGGGTGTCTCTGACACTGCTTGACGTGGGTTCTCTGACACTTGCTTGACGTGGTTGTCTCTGACACTTGCTTTGACGTGGGTGTCTCTGACACTTGCTTGACTGTGTCTCTGACACTTCTTGACGGGTGTCTCTTCATGCCTTCTGCGTGTGTCTATGACAGCTTGCTTGACCTGGTGTCTTTTGACTGTGCTTACGTGGTGTCTCTGACCACTTGCTTGCCGGGTGTCTCTTCAAAGGACCTTCTGCTTGTCAGCTCTTCCCAAAGTTTCTTGTCTCTCTCTCTCTCTTTTTCTCTGTCTCTCTGTTTGTCTGTCTCTCTTTCTCTGTCTCTTTTTGTCTCTGTCTCTATCTTTGTTCTCTCTTTGTTTCTTTCTCTATTTCTGTCTTTGTCTCTCTGTCTCTGTCTCTCTGTCTCTGTGTCTCTCTCTGTGTTTCTGACTTTTTCTTTCTCTCTCTCTCACCCCAATAATAACCCAGCCACAATAGTCCATTTTAAACAGACCAGCGCACCTTTTCTTACAGTCTGTCTGTCTCGTTTTCTCTCTCTCTCTCTCTTGTCTGTCTGTCTCTCTGTCTCTATCTTTCTGACTGTCTGTCTGTCTGTCTCTATCTCTCTGTCTATCTTTCTCTCTGTCTCTGTCTGTCTACCTCCGAAAATGACCCAGCTACTATAGTCCGCTTTAAATGGACAAATGTAACTTTTTTTTACAGTGTACATTATTCATTGCTCGCTCTCTCCCTGTCTCTGTTTGTCTGTCTGTCTCTGTCTCTCTGTCTCTGTGTCTCTGTGTCTCTGTCTCTCTGTCTCTGACTGTTCTGTCTGTCTGTCTGTCTGTCTGTCTCTTTTTCTCTGCCTCTTTCTCTCTCTGTCTGTCTGTCTGTCTCTCTGTGTCTCTCTCAGTCTCCTGTCCGTCCGTACGTCCGTCTGTCTGTCTCTATCTGTCTGTTTATCTTTCTCTCTGTCTCTGTCTGTCTACCTCCGAAAATGACCCAGCTACTATAGTCCGCTTTAAACGGACAAATGTAATTTTTTTTACAGTGTACATTATTCATTGCTCGCTCTCTCCCTGTCTCTGTCTCTGTCTGTCTGTCGTCTGTCTCTGTCTCTGTCTCTGTCTCTCTGTCTCTGTCTTTCTGTC
>CM060308.1:6474482-6484482 GCA_030674185.1 Monoplex corrugatus | reverse complement strand
TGAGGAATGTATCGCAAGAGAAAGCGGTTTGGGTCCACCATGCATCGCAAGGGGGATACGTTTGGGGATTGGGGGTGAGAATGAGAAATTGTTTCTCTACTTTGATGTATCGCAAGGAGAATTTGGGGTCACTCTGTCTCCAACATTACATACCACCAGAAAGGAGAGTGACGAGAAGAAATACACAAATACGCTGGACATGATTCTCAAAGCAGTCCACACATAAATTGATAACTACAAAGCCTTTATTCAATTAAGAAAAAGCGTAATTCACCAAGCGTGTGTGCCATGAATCCTAATAGTCCTAAAACCCTAAGATGCACTACGAATCTTCACTAACTTACTTATCACTGGAATACTAAGCACTTCCATAATTCCTACTCTATTCCCTCTCTCTCTCTCTCTGCTTCTTGGCAAAGAAAACATACTACCTACTTCTATCCCTACCCTAACAAAAGTATAAGATGAAATGTAGTCACATACCTTTAAGATAGATTGGAGACTTCTCTCGTTCACTGACTCACTGTCACACTGGGTGCCGACTCAGTGCTGACTCTCCCACTCTAGTTACTCTCCCACTAGTAAGTCTCCCACTCCAGTAAGTGACTCCTAACGACTGACTGCTAGCCTATATACAGTGCGATTCCCATTTACCGGTCTTTGTCTCAGCTACAAACATTCCCAGCTGCCCTCTAGCTGTCGATATCAATAAAACTGGGCAATTCAAATTTGGGGAACATGGCGATCCTGGCATAGCTGCCTTGGTCGTCATTCAACATACCTATAAATTTTCTTGGACAGTGATGGCGATATTGACATAGCGGCCATGGTCATCATTCAACATACCTATAAATTTTCTTGGACAGTGATGGCGATATTGACATAGCGGCCATGGTCATCATTCCACAGTCCCGTAATTTGCTTGGGCATTGGTATTTGCTGAGAAATGTTGGTAATCTGGTTATCTACCCTTTGTGCCCATTAAAGGTGGATAAGAACCATGTGAGAGTTAGATCCCGTTTGAATGGAAATTGCTGAGTGACAAATTAATTTATGGATGGCGTGATCTCCAGTGCGCCCACCTCATTAACTCATCTACCGAGTCGGTCAAAGGAATGTTGGTAATTCAGGCCATCCGCCTTTTGTGCCCACTAAAGATGGATGAGAACCACGTGGGCGCTAGACCCTGTCCGAATGGAAATAACTGAGTGACCAGTTGAATTATGGATGGCCTGATCTGCAGCACAACCACCTCATTAACTCGTCTCCCAAGTCACTCGAAGGAATGTTTCTTCCCCCCAGAGGGGGGGCCCCTGTGATAATATGTCCCCTCCTCGACAAAAAATGTCCTCATTTTTTTATGTAACAGTATTGGGGGAATGGGAACATGAGGAAATAAGGTACAATTCAACACATATTCTCGCACATGAATGACAGGCGATAGGAAGGTTTGGGAATAAGGAATTTTATCATAGGATTAATGGGAAATGGGATGAATCTGAACACACATGTGCATGCTGACGGCACACTGTAGCAGTCGGGATGGGCAGGTCAGGTCCAGGTAGATCTCGTTCACCAGCTGTGGTAGGCAAAGTTCTGTTTACACAGTCAAGACTCTCACACGTGTACATATGTCGTGTTTGCACTATGAGAACACCATGCACACAGAGTTCATGTCCATATGACGTATGCCGAAGGACGTCCAAAGAAACGTGGATGAGGGAGACGAACTGGTGTGTCAGCAAGCAGTCAGGCTGAAGACAAAGAAGAAATGCAGACTGCCTGTTGACCGAAGACGTGAATGTGGCGATACATGTGGCAAAGACCATGTCCAGAGTCATGCCATCACACTCTGTGTCACCCTCTATAACAGCAATGTTAATATGTGTGCGTGGATGTGTCTCGTATGCAAACTTTGACTGAATTGGTAAAATGATGGTGTGTGAAAGGAGTCCATGTGACGTTTTAGTCAGGATGGAAGATGGCTCAGGAACGTTGTTGAGCTGAGATGACTGGAGCAGAGGCCAGCAGCGGGACATTGGGATGATGAGCAGAAGTAGTTGCGTGGAATCATCCCGATAATGAAGATCAGTAGCTTATTGCACAATGTGTTCTGATTCATGGGACTTTGAGGGAATGGGATGGGAAAATTCAGCATTCAAATAAAGCAATCGCTTGTCATCCACGTCAAGAATAAGTTGACTAGGCAATGTATAGCAAAGAAACACAACTACAACTGAATTATTCTGTAGTAGCAAACAAAGTCATACTATGTCGTACTATAGAATAAGGATATCTAACGCATAAAAGAAGGCAAAAAAAGAAGGCATAAAAGAAGGCAAGACATGGCATGAAAAATGCAAAATAAGAATACAAGGAAAATGCTGTTCCAGAAAAAACATGTAGCTTGAAAACACAATGCATGTATGGAGAAATATGTCCTGAAAACACAAGATACACATACAGAAACAGAAATGTAGGCTGAAAAAGAAACGTAATCATGTAAATGACCAATACCTGAAAACCACATCATACATGTAAGCAACCATAATAATCATTTCAGAAGAGTGAATCATATGCAGCAATAGATCATAGACAGGCTGATACTTGATATCCTTACAAGATTGCAAGACAAGCAGTGGTAAGCTGCACTGCACCGTGAAGTCATTATGACAATTTAAAATCATTGCAAGGAAGCGAAAAGCTTTCATCAAAGAGAAGCGCCACTTGAACTATCAACAGAAACACTAAATACACATTGCCGACTGTCATGAATAAACAAGGGTGAAGAAGTCGGTGCACTTGTAGCACATATAATGTTCATCACATAGGAAGAAGCTGCGACTCAATGTTTCATGTTGCCAATGTTCATTTTACAAATTGTGAAGATCATCAGAAATGGTGTACACACAATAAGTAACTTATAGCACTTGAATACACATGTTCGAAGAACGCTGAAAAAGTAAATGAAGTAACATAAAGTGGCATGTCTCCTTGGTACGGGATAGGGTAAAAGAAGTCTTGCAAACTTGTAACAGAGCTCAAATGAGGTTCATCATACCAATTTTGTTTTATGGCATATAACTACACGATCAGCAAATGAATGATAATGAAATAGAACATGTTGGTCTTATGAAGCTAAACTTCAAAATCAACTGAACAATGTGATAATCGTTAGTAGGGTTAGTACGATTAGGAAAAAAAATTCAACACATGCGTTGTTGTACGCAATAGACACCAGTGTAGTTCTCAGAAGCAGGAGAAGAACACTGGGAGACAAAAATGATACGGTGCCGTATGACGTTTAATAACATGAACTGATACCTTGGATAAGAGATAATACGATGCGATACGAAATGATACAAGATGATGCTGTATGATTAGATTATAACATACGACACGTACTGATACCAGAGGATGAGAGGACAATATATGATACGCAATGATAAAAATGATACCCCGGGGTTGCATGAAAATAAATGAGTAGAAGAATAACGTGGTGAACATGTAATGAACGCAGATACAAAATATGCAGATGAACGTTTTATGAACGCAAGGTTAAAAATGAACGCAGAATTTGCATTGAGCAGAAATGCTTAAGGAGCATAAGAATGAAATCATGCAAGGAATACAAAAGGGTGTGAATGAAATGAATGAGCTCTAGAGCGCGAGCAATCATTCTGAGGACGGTGTCGCTATAGTAACGACTGTATACCGTAACGAATGAGGATGAACGCAAAGGGGTAAGATAGGAACAGCAGGGCACTGGCCCTTGCAACGGATTTCCATTGCGATAATGCTCAGAAGAGAATGGAAACGTTGAACATACTATGTAACGGTTGATGAAATACATCTTAATATTTAATCACGAACGATTAAATTAACGGTCCGGAGTTTAAGGCGGCACAAACGACCGGATCGATGGCCGTCATACAACCGAATATCAAGAACTGGAGTGAAATCATGATGGTCACAGGGTTATACGGCAGATTTTCCTGCAACAAAGGAAACACATTAATACCAGAACATACAGAATATAAAGAAAACATTGAGTTATCTGGAAAATGCAATGCTCGGTAACAATCCAATATTTAGAGCTATCGTAATAGCTCTGAAGAGAGTGTTGGCGACTTCAAATAAACATCACATTTACAGATCTCTGACGTCGTGTGTCACACGACGTGAATTGATAGGTTCTCAAAGACGGACAAGTACGGGTGCGTACACTGTTAGGTCCTCAAGCACAGTATCATGTGATGAGTAGTACATGTTTTAACAGACAATATTGAGGTGGCCCTCACCTCACTCTCTCGTGTACGACCCGAAACACACATTCTGGGGTACAGGAAGTAATATGAGGCCGCCAACACGTGACCCAAGACGTATGCAAAATAACATGAAGCAAAAAACAGCATGAACAGTACGCGGTATGAGGCATTGAGGCATAATGCTATTGCATACAAACCATAGAAAATATGAAGAATGTGCTTTTAATTATCAATGAATAACTACTGAGACAGTGAGACAACATACCCAGTGCAAGACATATCAGTTATGAACATTAGTGGACAACACGATCAACAGACAGGGAGACTACCAGTGTTAAGCCTCTGTGCTGACCGACGGATTTATGACTAATATACCAATGCCGTAAAATATGAGAAGAAAATAATTCACCTGGCAACATGTGCACCTGTTACCAATAGTCCAAAGTGTATCGTCCACAGAGGTGGATTCCAATGTAAACTACACAGACTGCATGGGAATGTTTTCTCTCTACTATGGCCATTACCACTGTCACCATGCTGACCAAACAAAGCATAGGAACAATATGAACGACCATCCGTGCGGCTGAGGGAGACGTGAAAACAATCAAACTAACGTCACTGGGCAGCGATAAGGTACACAGGTCGATCGTAGATACCAAAGCAGACATTGTATCATAATGACTCAGTATACGTATGTGTACAAAGTAAACATGGTATTCGTAATCCAGTGGCCATACTAAGCAGACCAAAACCATTCGTATAAGTGGTTTACATGATATAATAAGGTGAATATTAATAGAATGTAAACGGGCCTAAGTGTGAAGACACAACACACAGGACACATAAGAAGTGAGTGGCATCATTGACCAAGCAGACTATCGTCGGCGATTTCGGCCTTTGGCAGTCTTATGAACGTGAAAGTCGCGAATGAGTTCCGCTGGTATATGTGACTCTGGCTCCCACGTTGTGGTTTTGTAACCCTGCCACTTGATTCTGTAGTGGCGGACTTTGTTAATGACCTTGCTAGCAAGGATCTTTTCTACAAAGTACATCTTATTGTCTGACTGATTCTCACGTTGTTCCTCAGAAGTAGAGGGGCTAGCAACAGCAGGTTCTGTTTGACTGAGATGGTCTGGCTGAGGCTGTGAAACAGTGATAGGCTCTGTACTAGTAGTAGTCTGTCCCGGCTGAGTGGACCCAGTGTTGTCCATGTCCCCTGTCTGCACTGGCTCATGCAGTGGGTTAGTGGGTCTGTCTTCAGGGGAATGATAGGGTCTCAAGCGCATCGCATTGATTGGCGATTTGAGCAGCTTGTTGTTCTGGCAATGACGGAGCACAAACACATTGTTAGACAGGATTTTGGTAATGTAATATGGTCCGTCATATTTTTGCTGCAGTTTTGCAGAGACCCCTGGGATCCTGTGTGAGCACTGCACCAGAACGCGTTGACCTTCTTTATACTGAGGGGGACGGGCTTTCCCATCATACTGGGTTTTATAGCGCTGCTGGGCTTTTTGAATGTTTTCGCTGGCCAGTTTTTTTGTAAGCTCTGCATTCTGGATGATATCTTCCATACATGTCTGTGCAGAGGCTGGAAGATCATCAGAACGTAAAGCTGTGTCAATAGGAAGTCTACACTCTTGTTTGAACAAAACAAAGAAAGGCGAAAATAGTGTAGATTCCGTAGAAGGCACAGTACGAAGTGCGGCAGCAATACCAGGCAGCAGAGAAGGCCAGTTGTGTGGGTTGTTAGCACAGTGTGCCCTGATAGACTGAGCGATAGTGGAGTTTGTTCGCTCACATGTGGCATTGGTTTGGGGATGGTAGCTGCTGGTGTGCAAACGAGTGATCTGAAAGATTTTGCACACCTCAGTGACCACTTTGGACAAAAAGTTTTGTCCCCTGTCTGACAGTAAGTGGTCAGGAGCACCATAACGACAGATGATGGTCTCGTACAAATGCCAGGCAATGGTAGAGGCTGTTGCATCCTTCAATGGAATCAGTTCCACCCACTTACTGAACGAACAAACAAACAACAGAATGTACTTGTAGCCTTCTTTGCCTGGTGAAAGTGGACCTAAGATGTCACAATGCCACCTAGAAAACAGCTTATTTGGGGCTACAGGCAAGGGGGTTAACTGCGGGTTTTGAGGATGGATAACCCGTTTTGCTTTTTGACAAGCCTCACACGACTTGACATACTCCAAGATGTCAGAGTACATACCGATCCAGAAATACCTCAGCCTGACTGACTGGTAGGTACGTTCAGTGGCAAAGTGACCGCCCAACAGAGAATCATGAAACGACAGCAGGATATCATTTCTCAGTTCAAAAGGAACAACTAACTGTCTGACCATGCGTTCAGTTCTATGACCATGACCACGTGGATAGTACAGATGGTACAAAATGCCGTTAGACATCAGATAGTCTTGACTCTCCAGGATGAGACGACGAGCAATCTTATCATCCTGGGAAAGCTGACCGTTTTCCAAGTAGTCAATAAAAGGACGACACTGGGGGTCAGCCAGCTGCATTTGCCGTAAGTCTGTATCATCGACCTTGTCTACCTGACAGACAACCATCTCTCTCTCACTCACCGTATTGCTCCATCCAGACGATGTGCTGGTGGGCGTGGTGGCGGGGAGAGGTGAGGTGGGGTCAACGATGGTAGGTGAATGAGTCAGTTTGCTTACGACTGGTTCCCCGGCCAGGGGTGGGATGGTAGGGAGAGACTGACCCGCCGGTGAAGTCACCTGCGGTGCTGACCTGCCCGTCAAGGTCGGTGTGGGCGGGTCGTAGTCAGGCGGTGGCCTGTCACTGACAGCGTGAGGCATACGGCTGAGTGCATCAGCGTTATTGTGCACCCTGCCTGGTTTGTGCACAATGTCATAGTCATAACCCTGTAGAAAAAGAGCCCAACGTCCCAAACGACCCGTGGGATCTTTAACATTCTGCAAGAATTTTGTGGCAGAATGGTCGGTGTACACTAGAAATTTGGCATGGGAGAGATACACCTTGAAGTGACGAATACCATCTACGAGAGCCAGGGTCTCTTTTTCCGTAATTCCGTAACGGAGTTCCGCACCTCGTAATGCGCGACCGCCATAAGCAATGACTCGTTCTCTGCCATGTTCATCTCTCTGGCCGAGCACATAGCCAATGGCTTGTTTGCTTGCGTCAGTGTATAGAATGAACTGACGAGAGAAATCCGGGTAGGCCAGAATTGGAGTAGTGGTAAGGGCAGTTTTCAGCGTCTGAAAAGCTTGTTCTGCTTTGTCGTTCCATTCAAATTTTGAATCATTTTTCAAAAGGGCATTGAGTGGGGCAGCTATGGCTGAGAAGTTCTTGACAAAGCGCCTGTAGTAATTTGCTAGACCCAAAAATGAACGAACATCATGCTGCGACTGGGGAGTGGGGAAATTTTTGACAAGTTCCACTTTGGCTGGATCCACAGAAACACCTTCTTTTGAGACAATGTGGCCTAGATAGTGAACTTTAGCAGCTGCGAAATGACATTTGCTAGGCTTCAGTTTGAGACCTGCTTTCCTGATCCTATCAAAGATACATGATAGATGAGACAGGTGTTCCTCAAAGTTCTTAGACAAACAAAGAATGTCATCAATGAATACCAGACAGATTTTGAAAGTAAGTCCTGCAAGGACTGTGTTCATTAATGATTGGAAAGATCCTGGGGCACCTTGTAATCCAAAGGCCATTCTGTTCCAAGCAAACGACCCAAAATGTGTGGTAAAGGTCGATTTTTCTTGTGACTGAGCGTCAAGAGGAATTTGCCAGAATCCAGAGAACAAATCTAGAGTGGAAAATATTGTGGACTGACCCGTGATGTCAAGAGCGTCCTCCAGTCTGGGCAGTGGGAAATGTATCGGTTTTGTGACTTTGTTTAATTTACGGTAATCTACCGCAAAGCGATACGTACCGTCTTTCTTTTTCACCAATACAACTGGGGAGGACCATGGTGAAGTGGATGGCCTGATAACCCCATGGTCAAGCATTTCATTCACTTGTCTCTCTATCTCAGCATTGAGGGCGGGGGCTGTACGGTATGGTCTTTGTTTGATGGGCGCAGCATCCCCTGTATCGATGGTATGGGACATGAGATGTGTTTCCCCCAATTCTGACATGTCGGCAGCGAATACATCTCTGTTTTGTGCCAGAAAAAGGGTCAAGTTTTCCTTTTGCTCAGCAGTAAGATCAGCATCTTCGAAATTAATCCCTAAGTCATTAAGCATGGCTTGTGCCTGGGGAAGTTGTTGAGAAGTTGAGTCGGTGGTGGCGGACATGATCTGAGCTGATTGGTCGGACAGTTCCCCTAGTACTTCTGAAATGTCTTCAAAATGCCCTAAAATATCCTGAGGTCGAAGTTTAACTGGGGACGAAAATGTATTACGCACGGTACACATAGTCTGGCTATTCTGCAGTGTAACCAAGGTCCTTGCAGCAATCACTTTCTTGTCGGACAGTAGCGCTTGTGAGGGCTCAATAATACCAGTGGTGTGATCACTTTTTGACACAACTCGCACAGGTAGCAATACCTCAGAGTGGGGGGCAATAACTGTCGTCTTGAGCACCTGTACAGGTGAGCTGTCTGGCCTATCTTTGAGCAGTGGAATGGCAGTAAATCCATTATACAGTTGCAGCTGGTGCTTAGCAAAGTTCAAGGAAGCTTGATGAGAGGTCAGAAAATCAATCCCTAATATGAGGGGACACGTTAGTTGTTCGATCACAATGAAAGGTTGTGATACCTGTAAACCTGAAACTTTAAAGGAAAGATCAATTTTGCCTGTCACTCTAACAGGGACACCACCAACACCTTTGATCAAAGGAAGAGAACACGACTGCATAGAAACAACACGTTGATCAACGAGGACATCAGCTAGTTGTTTGCTAATACAGGACACATCAGCACCAGTGTCTATCAGAGCTACATATGGCTGATTTTTAAGGAACAGCCTGATCTTACTGCAGTTGGCAAAGGAACGGATGTGAGGGATGGAGAGGGATTTCTGTGACTTTGGTCTTTTGCCTTTCCTTGTCCTGTCAATCTTACGAGATGTAAAAGTACGGGGAATCCCCTGTTTAGCACGACGGAAACAATGACGTGCTAAGTGTCCATCTTTATGGCAGTACTGACATCGTGCATGACGAAACCTACATGTGTAGCGGGGATGATCACCCCCACATGATTTACACGGGAAGTAACGATCTGGAGGAAATGAACTTGACCGTTGTTGCTTGTTATTCGTCCGTAACAGCCGCCGCCTGAAGAGCGAGCCATGTTTGCTCGGTTTTCCTGCAGGTGGGCAGTGCCACCTTTGCGTACCTGAAGAACAGTACTGTGACTGAAGTTGGCGGCGGGGCTGTGTCTGTCTACGTGACATACTAGAAATTTCATCTTGCAGTTTATCCAGCTGAGTCTCCAGGGTGGCAACATTTATCTCTACCCGGTCATCAACATTATCAGTAAAGGTAGCCGCGGTACGGGCAAGGTCGAACGCATCTTCAAAGGTGTGAGGGTTGCGTGACATAACAAATTTAGATAACGAGGGTCGGAGACCACTGACAATCGTTTCCATTATATCTTTTGAGTCTTTACCTAGTTGTTGGCCCTGGTAGCGCATAGAATCAAAATATTCTTCGACTGACTGATGGGGAAGTTGCTTTCTCTCCCGAAACTGCTTGGCACGAATCCATTTTGTGGAGTCATGAGGCCT
>CM060308.1:6459482-6461982 GCA_030674185.1 Monoplex corrugatus | reverse complement strand
GACAGACAGACAGACAAACAGCCGGCCAGCAAGCCAGCCAGAGAAACGGAGAAAGACACACCACACACACACACACACACACACACACACACACACACACACACACACACACACACACACACACACACACACACACGCACGCACATACACACACAGCACGCACACACACAAGAGACATACCACACATACACTAACACTCGTACACACACACACGCACACACACACACATACAAACACACATACAGACGTACACACATACACACATACACACACACACACACGTACACACACACATATACACACACTACACACACAGACACACACAAGACACACACACACACCACACACACACACACAACACACTACACACTACACACACACACACACACATACACACACACACACACACACACACACACACGTACACACATACACACATACACACACACACACTTACAGTGAAGACGTTAAATCAAAGAACGAACGAACGAACGAACACACACACACACGTACACACACACACACCCCATACACACACGTACACACACAGACACAGACACACACACATACACACACAACCCTCCCCCGACACACACACACGTACACCCACACCACACACACACACACACACACACACACAAAACCCTCCCCCCCAACACCACACACACCCCCCACCCACACACACACACGTCACAACCTGACTTTGAGATTCTGAATTTAGGTCAGTCACGCACATCAGTCTCCGCCAACCACTCCAACCCCCCCATCCCCCGTCACCTACATCCACCCCCCCCACCCACCCACCCACTCATCATCAATGTTTACCCACCCACTCATACCCCCCCTCCCTCCTCCATCAGAAGCCCCAGGTATAGGAGGACAAGGTTGAGGCAAAACATGATTACCATATCAACACAACAGCAATTGGGTCATGTTTACACAGACACAAACAAGTTTCTTGACATACTTTGGATATATACCTTCCACCACACACACACACACACACAGACACACGCACGTGCGCGAGCGCGCACATGCACACACACAAAAGTACGCAACCTCATACATATGCACATTATGTATACTGTCATATACACACAGACACCCACATACAAACGCACATACATAAATTATTATTATACGTAGCTCTGTGTGTGTGTATATATATATATGTATTATATATATATATTTGTATATCTATATCTCTCTCAATCTCTCTCTCTCTCTCTCTCTTCTATCTATCTATCTATCTATCTATCTATCTATCTATCTATCTATCTATCTATCTATCTATCTATCTGTTTATCTGTGTGTATGTATATTGTTCTATTTTATACAAATCTTGTGTATCAGCATATCTATGTGAGTCTTTTATGAGGAAGGCGGTACACCGTCGAAAATTTGAGTTAAACTTATGTCCATTTGTTGTCTTTTTTGTGTGCAGGCTGCTTCCTGTCTCTCTCTCTCTCTCTCTCTCTCTTCTCCTCTCTTCTCTCTCTCTCTCTCTCTCTCTTTCTCTCTCTCTGTCTGTCTATCTGTCTTTCTCTTTCTCTCCACACACACATGTATCTATATGTATATCCATTTATCTCTATCTATATCCATATATTTCTATCTTTCCTGCCTGCCTGCCTGCCTGCCTGCCAGTCTGTCTGTCTGTTTGTCAGTCTATCTAGCTATCTAGCTATATCTGTCTGTCTATCTATTTATCTATATTAGACACACACACACACACACACAGAGAGAGAGAGAGAGAGAGAGAGAGAGAGAGAGAGAGAGAGAGACAGAGAGATGAGAGCCATAAATTATAGACAGACAGAGACAGAGAAACAGAAACAAGAAGAGAGGAGAGAGAGAGAGAGAGAGAGAGAGAGAGAGAGAGAGAAACTGAAACTGAAACTGAAACTGTTTATTATCATTACCCGAAAAGGTCTTTTGACAAGGGGGATAACAATTTTCCAGTAGTGCGACACATAATCCACTCTTTGTATGTGCGCAAATTCTTCACACATAATCAAAAAAAAAAAAAAAAAAAAAAAATATCGAACATCCATTCCTTGAACAGTCGAACATATTCAAATCATATATAATGAACAATCATCCATTTTACCACTACTACATAATACAAAGAAAACAACAACAACAAAATATCAGAACAGTGTTCCACATTCAGGCCAATAATTTGTCTAGGTTTAGACAAACCAAAATCTTTTTCACACACCCACACCCACACACACTCACACGCATCCATATACGCTCACACGCGGGCGCGCGCTCGTGCGCGCACACACACACATCAAAACTGTAATATGATAAAACATCTGGGCTAGACCACCCCAACCTTACATTTAGTGATAATAATATAATCTTCACATAACTGCCCCAAAATACTCTGTTAACAAGGGACATCACTATGCCTTTTATTTATTTGTTTTTTGGTTTGTTTGTTTTTTTGTTTTTGTTAACATGTATAGTAGACCCTTAAGTGTCTATATACCCC
>CM060308.1:6449482-6454482 GCA_030674185.1 Monoplex corrugatus | reverse complement strand
TGTGTGTGTCGTGTGTGTGTGTGTGTGTGTGTGTGTGTGCATATCTGGTCGTCTACGTCTCTCTGTTCAAGCAGAAAAGCGTGGCCAGCTGTGCAAAAGGAGGAAACGAGGGTCGATAAACGCGACATTATTGACAGATCTTAAGATCGATTGCCTCCCTTAGACCACTGTCATTTGATACGCTGTTCGGCTTTGATCTGCTGCTGCAGATTTTTTTGTGCTACTAATATGACTATCATTACCGGTTTTCCTTCTAGTAGTACCACTGTTTGCAGCTGATGTTATCTCTGCTGGAATTACTACCACTACAACCAATACATGTGTTACTGCTGCTGTTACGTTGTTATAAAAACAGTGTAATAACTATGACTGAAATGATGCTATATTACAGCAACTGCCTCTATTGTCCTACCACACTGCCACTACTTCTACTATTGTACGACTATACTATTATACTGTAAATACTGTTAGTATTATATGACTATGGTTCAAATATTGGTGCTACTATACTACTATACTGCAAGTACTGGTGTTACTATACTACTATTCTTCAACTATTGTTACCACTGTACATCAACTATTTTTACCACTATACTTCAAGTACTTTTACCACGAAACAAACTATTTTTACCACTAAACTACTGTTACCACTATACTTCAACTACTGTTACCACTATACTTCAACTATTGTTACCACTACACTTCAACTATTGTTGGTAGTATACTACTATAAACAACTGTTACAATGCAGTTACTTGTACTGCAACTTCTACTAAACTACTACAATACAACTATTTAGCAGCTACTACTACTATGCTGCCTCTATGTCTACTGGTATGTCTATTTTGACGTGTGTGCTATTCTCGTTGTTATTATAATTACAATGCATGTAGTACATATATATAGCTATCTTTGTTATTATATCTGTATCTGTATCTTTATCATGTGTATATCTGTATCTATATCTATGTCTATGTCTATATCTGTGTCTATGTCTATGTCTATACTATGTCTATGTCTATATCTATGTCTCTAATCAGTCTATTCTATGTCTGTCTATATCTATCTGTATCTATATCTATGTCTGTATCTAATCATCTGACTACATGTCTTATCAGATCTATGTCTGTATCTAGATCTATGTCTTATCTAATCTATGTCTGTATCTAGATCTTGTATCATATAGTCTGTTCTAATCATGTCTGTTATCTATATCTTGTCTGTCTATATCCATATCTAGTCTATGTCTGTATCTATGTCTATATCTGATCTTTGCATCCTTATGCTATGTCTTATCTATTCTATATCATCTTGTCTATCAATCTATAGTTATCGGTCTATTCTAATATCTATATCTATATCTATATATGTCTATATCTTATGTCTGTGTCTATATCTATATCTATGTCTATGTCTATATCTATATTCATGTCTATAATCTATATCTATATCTATGTCTATATCTATATCTATGTCTATGTCTATATCTATATCTATGTCTGTATCTAGATCTATGTCTATATCTATATCTATGTCTGTATCTAGATCTATGTCTATATCTATATCTATGTCTGTGTCTATATCTATATCTATGTCTATGTCTGTATCTATGTCTATATCTAGATCTTATGTCTGTATCTATATCTATGTCTATATCTATGTCTATGTCTGTATCTATATCTATGTCTATGTCTATATCTATATCTATGTCTATATCTAGATCTTTGTCTGTATCTAATCTATGTCTATGTCTATATCTATATCTATGTCTATATCTAGATCTTTGTCTGTATCTATATCTATGTCTATATCTATGTCTATGTCTGTATCTATATCTATGTCTATGTCTATATCTATATCTATGTCTATATCTAGATCTTTGTCTGTATCTATATCTATGTCTATATCTATGTCTATGTCTGTATCTATATCTATGTCTATGTCTGTATCTATGTCTATATCTAGATCTTTGTCTGTATCTATATCTATATCTATGTCTATATCTATGTCTATGTCTATATCTATATCTATGTCTATGTCTGTATCTATATCTATATCTATGTCTATATCTATGTCTATGTCTATATCTATGTCTATGTCTGTATCTATGTCTATATCTAGATCTTTGTCTGTATCTATATCTATGTCTATGTCTGTATCTATATCTATATCTATGTCTGTATTTATACTTATGTCTATGTCTGTGTCTATATCTCTGTATGTATATCTCTGTATGTATATCTATGTCTATATCTATGTCTATATCTATGTCTATGTCTATATCTATGTCTATGTTTGTATCTATGTCTATGTCTGTATCTATCTATATCGACATCTAGATCTTTCTCTCATTCTCTGTCTGTCTGTCTGTCTATCTCTTTCTCTTTCAACTGGCCTTTGTCAAGCGTAAGATCACACAGTTTTGTCCGTTTAGTCTTTTTTCTCACACTGGTCGAAGCAGCAGGGAAGTTTCAGTCTTTTTCTCCTAATTTGTGTATTTGGTGTTTGTTTGTGATCTTACATTCACGCTTGACAAAGGCCAGTTGGCCGAAAATTTGCGTCTGTCTTGTCTTGTTGTATTAAATACGCGTTCTGATTCTTTTTTCGTGTTTTTTTTCTCCTGGTAAATATTGTGGTAGCATTATATTGCTGCTTCTGCTGCTACTATGAGTAGTACCATAACTACTGCTACTACAACCACCTCTGCTACTACTGTCGTAGTGCTGCTACTAATAGTGCTGCTACAACCAGCACTGCCACTTCTGCTTCTACTACTGCTTCATCTATCTATCTATCTACTATCTATCTATCTATCTATCTATCTATCTATCTATCTATCTATCTATCTATCTATCTATCTATCTATCTATCTGTATGTCTGTCTGTCTGTCTGTTTGTCTGTCTATCTATCTATCTATCTATCTGTCTATCTGTCTATCTATCTATTTATCTATCTATCTATCTATCTGTCTGTCTATCTATCTATCTATCTAATTATCTATCTGTCCGTCTGTCTGTCTGTCTATCTATCTATCTGTCTATCTATCTATCTGTCTATCTATCTATCTGTCTATCTATCTATCTATCTATCTATCTATCTGTCTGTCTATCTATCTGTCTACCTATCTATCTATCTATCTATCTATCTGTCTGTCTGTCTGTCTATCTATCTATTTATCTATCTATCTGTCTATCTGTCTAGCTGTCTATCTATCTATCTGTCCGTCTGTCTATCTATCTATCTGTCTGTCTGTCTATCTATCTATCTGTCTATGTCTGCCTGTCTGTCTGTCTGTCTATCTATCTATCTGTCTAGCTGTCTATCTATCTATCTGTCCGTCTGTCTATCTATCTATCTGTCTGTCTATCTATCTATCTATCTATCTATCTGTCTGTCTGTCTGTCTATCTATCTATCTATCTATCTCTATCTATCTGTCTGTCTGTCTGTCTATCTATCTATCTATCTATCTATCTACCTGTCTGTCTATTTTTAAGTGCTGACTGTGTACGTTTTCTTGATGTCATTGTAATGTTATCTTAATTTTAGTATTCAACATGTATCTTTTACTTGAGCTGTACTTGTTGGAAATGTCATGTGTATAGAACAGCAACGGCAAGTTTGAAAAATGGCTTCTAGCCAATAACTTTTACCGTTGGAAAATAAAGTATCATTGTCATTGTCATTGTCTATTGCTATTGGTAGTACGACTATTTTTGCTGTTATTACTGTTGCTGCTGCTTCCACTGTTTTTGCTCTTTTTCTCTGTGTCTGCCTCTGGCTTCCGTGATCTTTGTAAAGAGCGTGAGCTATTGAATTATGAAAGTCAACATTTTATTACAATTTCATCATCATCATCATCAGGTGCCCTGCCGCATGGCGTTGGCGACCATGGACTTCCAACCATCTCTATCTCTCGTTGCCCCCAGCATCTCCCCCACCCTCTTCATCCTCAGCCACCTTGCAAGTCCGTCCAGCATTCTCTCCTGGGTCTACCTGGTGCTCTCTTTCCCTCCAGCTTTCAATTACAATTTATGTTTATGAAATCTTTCATATTGTATGCGTTATGGATCATTTCTCTCTCTCTCTCTCTCTCTCACTCTTTCTGTCTGTCTCTGTCTGTCTGTCTCTCTCTTTCAGTATCTCTCTCTCTTTCACTCTCTGTCTGTCTGTCTATCTGTCTCTCTCTCTCGTCTCTCTCTCTCTCGTCTCCCGGTCTCTCTCTCTCTATCTCTCACTCACTCTGTCTGTCTGTCTGTCTTTTTCTCTCTCTCTCTTTCGCTCTCTCTCTCCTCTCTCTCTCTTCTCTCTCTCTCTTCCTCTCTCTCTCCTCTCTCTCTCTCTCTCTCTCCTCTCTCCTCGGTCTCCCGGTCCTCTCTCTCTCTCTCTCGCTCTCTTGGTCTCGCTCTCTCTCTCTCTCTTGGTCTCGCTCTCTCTCTTTCTTCTTTCTTTCTTTCTTTCCTTCTTTCTTTCTGTCTGTCTTTCTTTCTTTCTTGCCTTTTTCAATATATTTATATTGTAAAGCAACAAGAACTAGCTGTGAGACAGGTCCTGAGGGGCATAATGCTACTATCCCTGAATAATTAAGAAGTGATTTGAAATCTTTCTTTCTTTCGCTCTCTCTCTCTCTCTCTTTTTTTTTACTTTCTTTCTTTCTTTCTTTCCTTTTTCAATATGCTCATATATGTAGAGCAACAAGAACCAGCTGTGAGACAGGTCCATTGGGGCCTAATGCTATTATCCCTGAATAATCAAGAAGTGATTAGAAGTTTGAAACCTCTCTCTCTCTGTGCCTCTGTGTGTGTGTGTGTGTGTGTGTGTGTGTGTGTGTGTGTGTGTGTGTGTGTGTGTGTGTGTGTGTGTGTGTGTGTGTGTCTTTGGCCCCTATCCCCCTCTCTTTGTCTGTCTGTCTGTCTCTGTCTCTGTCTCTGTCTATCTGTCTATCTGTCTGTCTGTCTGTCTGTCGGTCTCCCTCTCTTTCTCTGTGTCTATTTTTCTCT
>CM060308.1:6431982-6436982 GCA_030674185.1 Monoplex corrugatus | reverse complement strand
ATTTGACCGGAAAATTGAACTGAACGTCTAGTCCTTCGGAAGGGGACGATAAACGAATCGGACCCTTGTGCCTTTTGGTGTGCACGTTCAAAATCTCACGGCAGTTGAAACTCGTGAAGAGCAGGCGTTGCCCGTCTGCCTTGGTAAAAATCACTGGAGAGATAGGTTGATTTCCCAGGTCCCACACCTTGAAAACCAATTAACCTGCTTGCCTTTCTATAATCTTGGTTAAAATTGTGAATATGAATTTGAGGCGAGGGAGAGGGGATGGGCGCCGCCCTCGTGGTGCTGGCCCCGGGAAAAATTGAGGTCTCTGCCATATCACTCCCCTACGACCCCAGGGTTATGGAACTGTCTAGGTCCTGAGGTCTGTACTGTACTGGTCTTTGGGACCCAGTTAGAGTGCTGATGTACTATGTTGATATGCTGGTAGGGGGACAGTCTGTTGTGATCTTTCTCGTGAAGACTTTTATTAGATCAGCACACAATTGGGCTCTCGTAAATGTCAACAGGTATTCTTCTTGTTCTTGTTCTTCTTTTTTCTTTCTTTCTTTCTTCCTTTCTTTCAGGGGTTTATGTGCAGGCTTAAGGCATGGCACCTGTGACGTTAATGCATATGGAATTCATTCCGAGCGCAGAGACGTCATCTTGAGAAATTAAAACTAAAAAACAAACAGACAAACAGACAAACAGACAAACAAACAAACAAAGAAAACAAACAAAGAAAACAAACAAACAAACAAACCAACAACCAAACAACCAAACAACCCAACAACACCCAACAAACAAACCAACACAAACAAACCAACAAACACAACCAAACAACCAACCAAACAACACCAAACAACAAACCAAACAACACCCAACCAAACACAACAACAAACACCAACCACAACCAACAAACAACCACAACAAACAAACCAACAAACAAACCAAACAAACCAACAAACACCAAACAAACAAACAAACAAACAAACAACAAACAAACCAAAACAAAACAACCAAACAAAACAACAAACAAACAAACCAACAAACAAACAAACAAACAAACAAACCAACAAACAACAAAACAAACAAAACAAACACCAACAACAAACCAAAACAACCCCAACAAAAACAACCAACAAACAAGAAAACAAAAACAAACCAAACAACCACAAAACAAACACACACAAACAACAAACAACAAAAACCAACAGAACAAACAAACCAACAATACCAAACAACAAACAACCAACAACAAACAAACAAACAAACAAACAACACAACAACAAACCAACAACAACCAACAACAACAACAACAAAACAAACAAAACAAACAAACAACAAAAAAAAACAACAAACAACAACAAACAAACAAACAACAACAACAACAAACAACAAACAACCAAACAAACAACACAACAACAACAACAACCAAACAAACAAAACCAACAACAAACAAACAAACAACAAACACAAACAAACAAACAACAAACAAACAACAAACAAAAAACAAACAAACAAACAACAAACAAACAAACAAAACAACAAACAACAAACAAAAACAAAAAACAACAAACAACAAACAAACAACAAAAACACAAAACAAAACAACAAACAACAACAAATAAACAACAAACAACAACAAACAACAAAAACAACAACAGACAAACAGACAACAAAGACAGAAAAACAACACACAACAACACAAAGCAAAAACAACACAAAAAAAACAAAAAAAACAACAGAACCTACAACAAAAATACATCACAAACAAACACAAAACAAACAACAAAAAAATTTGAACTATGACAAAGCACAAACTTGGGACACTATTCTGGGCGACTCTCTGTGTGATCTACCAAGATATGGATGCTATTTATAGTCTTCAGTGGGGGTATTTCTCTTAGTGGGGTATTTACACGGCATATACCGGTTCACGTTGGCCTAGTCAGTCATAACTCACTTTAACTCAACTCTTGAGAGATCTTCTTTCCAACTCTGAGCAGATTAGCACGGTAATGACTCAGTGACTCAATTGTAGACTAACGTGCTTTTAACCTTCACAGACCGCTTTAGTGTTTGGAAAGATTATCGCAGTAATGCCTCTATTGTCAACTAACTTACACAGTCTTTAGATCGTCTTTCAAAGATTGATATGATTACGGTGATAATGTTTGTACTGTACTGGTTTTGGGTCCGTGTTCAGTGCTGATGTACTATGTTGATATGCTGGCAGAAGGACAGTTTGTGTGATCTTTCCCGTGAAGACTTTTATTAGATCAGCACACAATGGGCCCTCGTAAATGTCAACAGGTCTTCTTCTTCTTGTTCTTGTTCTTTTTTTTTCTTTCTTCTTGGTTTCTTTCTTTCTTCTTCTTTTTTCTACTTCTTGTTTTCTTTTCTTCTTCTTTTTCTTCTTTCTTTCTTTCTTCTTCTTCTTCTTCTTCTTTTCTTCTTCCTTTTTCGTCTTTTTCTTTTGTTCTTCTTTTTTATTCTTCTTTTCTTCTTTGCTTTGTTTCGTTTTTCTTCTTCTTTCTTACTTTTTTTCTTCTTTTCTTTTCTTTCTCCTCCCTCATCCTCATCCTTCTTCTTCTGCTTCTTTGTTATCTTCTTCTTTTTCTTATTTCTTATTTCTTCATCTTTCTTTTTTTTTCTTTTTTTCTTTTTTTTCTTTTTTTCTTTTTTCTTTCTTATTTCTATCTTTCGTCTTTTTTCTTGTTTCTTTTTCTTGCTCTTCTTCTTTTCTTTTTTTCTTCTTCTTTTCTTTTCTTTTTCATTTCTTCTTCTTCTTCTTTTTCTTCCTTCTCGTCAAGGTCATTATGGCGCCGCTGTCATGAACTGTTCACCATATTCTTCACCTATGCCAATTGTGTGCCAAAGTCTAGGTCTCTACAAAGGAGTTTCTTAATCATTCTGCAATTATGTCAGTCCATCGTTTTTCTTCTGTCTTTCCCCTTTGTCTCCGTCCCTCAGCAGTTCCCTGGCAGACTGATTTAGCAAGGCCATTGAGTCTTGTCACATGGCCATTTAACATAGTTTTCTTTTCTTAGTTGAAGTCAAAAGATCTTTATATGGTCCAGTGTGTGGCTGGATGGTTTGGCCACTTTTGTCAAATAAGTGATATGATCAGTGTATCTGACGACTTAGTATCTTGCAATTACACTTACACAAAATGAACAATCAAAACAACTTGATTTTAAAATACAACACTTGTCTACATGTCTTTAAAACAGACATATTGACAAAATAATATATATGCACATTAGATAAGATTTGATTTTATCAAGATTTTGCGCTATATAAATATTGTAATTGTAATTATTATAAAACATCTAAATAAAAATGGAGAGTGCATTATACGGCATACAGTTCTATGGTTTAAAAATGACTAAAAAAAAAAAAAAAAAAAATAAATAAAAAGGATATGGGAGGGTGGTACTATATTTTAGAGGACTGCAGAGTGTGTGATGTTTGACATGCGCAAAGGTGATATGAAAAAGACGGATGTAAAGATCCACCAAAATACCTGATACTATGCTTGCAATTTTATATTGGCAGCCATATTTTGTATGCCGATACATATTCTTATAGTCATCATCTCTCGTCATAGTGCTGCGACGGGGTGGAAACATGGACTTCAACATCAATCTCTCGTTGCCAGCATCTCCACCCTCCATCCCAGCCGCTCCGCAGTCCGTCCACTCTATCCCTGGTCTACCTGTGCTCTTTAGTGGATATTGATATACATGAGTAGCAGGCAAAGCCTGACCCCCCTCAAAAAAAAAGAAAAAAAAAAGACCTCTGGTGGGCCACGGTTCTCAGTTGTGGGGTGGGGGGGGGGGGGGGGTGGGAGAGTGGGGGTGGGGTCAGGGGAGCCTTACCCTACTACTATCATGTGTTTTTAAGATCACGAAATACATCATTAAACAAAAAACAAAGAAGTCCCCCTTCGAATAAACTCCAAAACAGAAACAAAAACAGAAACCGGACCCCATCCACCAATAGCAAAAAAAACATAACCCTTTAACGTTCTAACCCATCCACCACCATCTTCCTGCAGGAAGCTGGTGGATAGGGTGAGGGAATGAAAAGGTTAAGATTTTTACTTTGCTAGCATGGTTGGTTTGGTGTCATCTGAGCAGCATGACGGTTCGTTCGTTTCGTTATTTCTTTTAACGTCTATTCACAAATGTGCTTTTAGACGAGAAATAAACAAATATAAATAAATAAATAAAAAATTAATAAATAAAAAAAAAATCAAATCAAAACAATGACATTAATAGATAAATAAATAATATTAAATAATAAAATAAAATAAAATAAAATAAAATAAAATAAATAATAAATAAAACAAAAACGAATGGACAAATTAATAGATAAATAAATTAATATCTAGATAAGTAAATAAAAAGAAAGAACATAGAGAGGTGACTATAGGATGAATGAATCCATGAAATCATATTGCCATTGTTTCATATGAGGTATCATCATACGATTTAAAGGTCTCTACCGGACGAAGGTGCTCCATAGGAGCCTCTATTTACGTTGTTATTTTCATTTTTCTTGTTTTTTGTCTGGCCATGTATATGCTTGGGAAAGTACGATGGTGGTTTCCCAGTTGCCTTCCATCAGTTTGTGTACGGTCTCTCCGCCAGCCTTTGTCGTTCCCACGACAACCTACAAGGTAGTAGGGGTGATTTTTTTTCAGGGTTTACTCCCTTAGCTTTATTCTCTCCCGAGACACCCACCAGGCAGTGGTGCTATTTACCCATAGCAGGGGTTGTGGTCCGTGGGCACCAGGGCATATCCACACGCTGGTGGGCCTGCGTGCCGCACGTCTGGGGGCCAGACCTCCTCCGAGTCCCTCGTGTTTTAGCCTGAGTCCGTGAGGTGCTCAGTTACCACATGTCGCCAGATCTGTTTTCACTTTACAGCGAAAATATCACGAGAAACCTACAAGAATATCCTGGATTAAAAGGTTGGAGGAAAAATGATAAATAACATTCGTTACGCAG
>CM060308.1:6419482-6421982 GCA_030674185.1 Monoplex corrugatus | reverse complement strand
TCAGAAAATGTCAGTGTATAACAGTTTTACATACAACATATACGTAATGTACATTCGATAATGTTTTCCTTCCTTTTTCCCCCATGGGGATGCTGGGGGCTCTTTCAGTATAAACAGTATCCCCACCTTCTGGAAATTCTGTGCCAGAAATTTCCTCTTTTCTGTCAGTCTCGTTGTTTCTTTCTGCCTCCTTTGCTTTCTGTCATTATATTCCTATTATTTTCTGCCTTGCTGGTCCACTCACCTGTATGTGTTCTCAAAAGCCTTTCATACTTTTTCTTGGGATCAGTAATTGGGTACAGGTATTGACTGCGTGTTTGGTTTTAGGGAAATGAGATACAGTGGTGCCCCCTAAGTCGAATCTACATGTAATTGGTTCCTTGGGCCATTCGACTTGAGAATATTCTAGTTGGGAGGCAATTTTTCCCATTAAAATTAAAGTAAAAAGCATTAATTCGTTCCAGGCCCCCAAATCCTCATATTTATTTTACATTTTTATGGGTTTCTGTTGTGCCCTGTGGCCAGATAACTGCAATGTAAGTACAATGGTAAGCAGAAATAGACTTAAATAGACTTAAATAAAGCAGAAATAGACTTAAATACTATACTTTGCACTTTCTTGGGAGCCATAATGAGAGCTAATTTGAAGAAGAAATGCAAAAAAATGCCAGCAACAACAGAGGATGATGTGCACGGCACGGGGGAGTGAGCGGGACTGGGCGGGCAGGACGCGCCTCAGGTCCTGGCTTTGTTGCCAGACGTTCGAAATGGGAGTGAGATTCGACATGGGAGGCGAAAATTTTTGCCGAAATTTTCGTTCGACATGGGAAAATTCGACTTGGAATGCATTCGACTTGGGGGTTACCACTGTACGCGAAAAAAGTTTAGGTAATTTAGAACCGTTTTTATTCATGTTTTAGTGTCCTTAGTTATGTTTGAATTTGTATTCAGGTTTGTTTTTTTACATCCTTGTGTGATAAATTGGACGGAGTGGTCAACGCCAGGGACATCTTAGATTTTGTGCACAAATGCACCTATAGGTTTACTTAATTTTCTTTTCTTTTTTTACCTTTTCAAGTTTGTTCTGAAACGGTTATAGCCTGATATGGCTCTACGCAGTCGGCTGGGCTTTTAAGAAAAATAATCATAACGATTATTCTTAATTTATTATTCTTAATTCGATACGCAGATGACACCGTGCTAATTGCAGAAAATGAAAGGGACCTACCTTGTGAATATACTAGAAATAGAAAGCAAAGTAAGGGGTTGGAACTAAACAGCAGGAAGACTGAAGTCATGGTGTCAGTAAAAACATGAAATCCCCTCATGCAAAATAACAGCAAATGGCACAACCTTCACACAGGTTAATAAGTTCAAATAACTGGGAACGATCATTTCATCAGACGGAAGATGCACATCGGAAATAGCCGGCAGAATCGGCTAAGCCAAAACAGCATTCAAGAAGATGACAAGCATTCTTACAACAAATGCCTATCAATTAACATCAGGAAGAGAGTCCTTGAATGTTATATAGAACCAATACTGTTGTACGGATGTGAGGCGTGGACAGTCAGCAAGCAAAGCCAGAGCAAGATTGAAGCAGCCGAGATGTGGTTTCTAAGAAGAATGTTGAGAGTTCCATGGACAGCAAAGAAAACAAACGAGACAGTCTTGATGGAGGCATACACAAGTAGATCACTCATAAGGAAGATTAGGAAAAGACAAGCAACATTTATAGGCCATTTTATGAGGAAGGGGGATTTGGAGCACCTGGTCACAACGGGAAAGCTGGAGGGAAAGAGAGCACCAGGTAGACCCAGGGAGAGAATGCTGGACGGACTTGCAGAGTGGCTGGGGATGAGGAGGGTGGGGGAGATGCTGGGGGCAACGAGAGATAGAGATGGTTGGAGGTCCATGGTCGCCAACGCCATGCGGCAGGGCACCTGATGATGATAATGATGATGATGATGATGATGATGTACGATAAATTGGACGGAGTGGTCAACGCCAGGGACATCTTAGATTTTGTGCACAAATGCACTGATAGGTTTACTTAATTTTATTTTCTTTTTTTACCTTTTCAAGTGTTGTTCTGAAACAATTATAACCCTGACATGGCTCTACGCAGTCGGCAGGGCTTTTAACAAAAATAATCATAACAATAATGTAACTGTTATTTTCGTTTCTACGAGTACGATAGCCTAGTCATCGCAGTCATTGTTGAAAAAGAGGCCTATCATATCACCTTACAACAAATGTAGTATCTGACACACACATTCTCCTTTCATTTTCGTACATTAATCGCTTTAAAAATTCATGGAGATCAGACATTTTTAGGATAAATACCAAATGGATTGTGCTGAAGCAGCGAGAAAAACAGAATTTGACACTCTGTCTTGATCCTAAAAGAAAATAATTGTATTTGAACACTGTAGAGTGTTTGTGATCGCAAGTGTGTGATTTGTGTGTGGGTGTTCGTGTGTGTGTGTGTGTGTGTGTG
>CM060308.1:6411982-6414482 GCA_030674185.1 Monoplex corrugatus | reverse complement strand
AATTTGTCTATATGTATAAATTGAATAATTTCTGTTACCACTTTGTTCGATGATGCTTCATTATAGTTAAGCAAAGGAATGTGGTTTTTGAAACTGATTCGTAGGGGAAACGTTGACATGTGTTAATATTAATGCTCATTTTTAAACTTCCAATATGAAAAATATCATTCTGTACTTTTATATGTGCGAGTTCATGTGTAACATTTCTTTTCATTTGTGTAAAAAAAATAGTCTTTTTTTTTTGTCACTCTTCGTTGCCACATTGTATGTTAGATGTCTGTTTGTTGTGAAACAATAAACTGAACAAATAAAGTTAAAAAAAAAGTTATTGGCAGGTGAACGTCTGAACCATTCTGCCACTCTTCTCCCCATAAACCAAAACAAACCGAAAAAAAAAGTCTGCAAACAAAGACTTGGGAGCTTAACAGTATTTATTGACTTTTTTTTTGTTTTTTGGAAGGGGTATTAGCAAGGATTTGGGGGCTTACTTGTATCTATTCCTTGATATTTTTTAAATGGGCGGGTGGGGGATATTCTGCTTTGGAATCGTAGTTCCTTTGTTACTCGTATGATATTTGTGCAGTCAGAAATTATGATACCCTTTTGTATGTATGTATGTATGTATGTATGTATGTACGTAGTAGTATGTATGTATGTATGTATGTATGTATCGTACGTAGTATGTATGTATGTACGTACTTGTATGTAAAGATGTATGTATGTATGTAAGTAAGTATGTATAGTATGTATGTACGTATGTATGTATGTATGTATGTATGTATGTTTGTATGTATGTATGTTATGTATGTGTGTATACATGTGTGTATGTATGTATGTATGATGCATATATATATATAATCATATATATATATATTGTTTGTGTGTATGTGTGTACGTATGGGTGTGCTTATGTGTATATGTATATGTGTGTATGTGTGTATGTTTTCCAGAAATGTTAAAACCTGTAGAAAAGCTTGTTTCTCACTGACTTTGCGGTGTCTCTTACACTGACAAAGGATTTCTTTAAAGGACATTCGCACTAAATCAGTTTTATTTACGCTCACGTTTTTTAAAAAGACATTTAAAAATTTTTTTTGCTGAAGCCATGGTAATCAGTAAATACAAAAACAAAACAAAACAAAAAAACCAAGAAATCCCCTCACGCAAAATAACAGCAAATAGCACAACTTTGAGACAGGTTGAAAAAAGTTTAAATATCTGGAACGGTCATCTCACCAGACGGCAGATGCACACCAGAAATAGCCAGCAGAATCGGCCAAGCCAAAACAGCGTTCAAGAAAATGAAAAGCGTTCTTACCAACAAATGCCTATCAGTTAAATCAGGAAGAGAGTTCTTGAATGTATAGAAACCGATACTACTGTACGGTTGTAATGGGTGAACAGTCAACTACAAAATCAGAAAAAGAATTGAGGCAGCTGAAATGTGGTTTCTAAGAACAATGTTGACAGTTCCATGGACAGAAAGAAAACAAACGAGACAGTCTTGAAACAGGCAGACACAAGAATCATAATAATAATAATAATATATTTTATTTATATAGCGCAAAATCTTGACAAAATCAAATCTAAGCGCTGAGCGTATACATGCATACATACCTACATACATATGAGCGTATACATGCATACATACATGCTTACATACTTACATACATAAATCTAAGCTGAGCGTATACATGCATACATACATACATACATAAATCTAAGCGTATACATACATACATACATACGTACGCACATGCATACATAATAATTACAATATTTATATAGCGCAAATCTCGACAAAATCAAATCCAAGCGCCGAAAAGACACACACGCACACACGCACGCACGCACACACACACACACACACACACACACACACCACACACCATCACACACACGCAACACACAAAACACAATCCAACACACACGCAGCATGAGCCAACAAATGGGGAAGAGAAAGAATAAAAGCATATAAAGCAAGAAAAAAACCAATGGAAAACAAGAGGCACATCATATACAATTTAATTAAAAACAAAGTGATTCCTCGAGCGGGAAAGATCATATATAAAGAAGATTAGAAAAAGACAAGCGACATTCATATGACATTTTATAAGGAAAAAGAAGTTAGAGCACCTGGTCACAACAGGAAAGCTGGAGGGAAAGAAACACCCAGGTAGACCCAGGGAGAAAATATTGGACGGACTTGCAGGGTGGCTGAGGACAGAGAGGGTGGGAGATGTACTTGCAGCGACAAGGGATAGACTGGTATGAGGGCCATGATCACCAACGCCATGCGGCAGGGCACATGATGATGATAATGATGATGAAATGATTTCTAGCACTTAATGGCCGCTCTCCGAATGGACGAAGCACAGGGAAACTTTCAGTCTTTTTCTCCTAATTTTTGTATTTGGTTGTTTGTTCATTTGTGATCTTACGTTTACGCTTGACAAAGGCCAATAGGTCGAAAAAATTTGCGCCTGTCTTGTCTGGTTTA
>CM060308.1:6391982-6401982 GCA_030674185.1 Monoplex corrugatus | reverse complement strand
ACTAACACACACACACACACACACTAACATACACACACACACACACACTAACACACACACTAACACACACACACACTAACACACACACACACTAACACACACTAACACACACACACTACACACACACACACACACACACACACACTAACACACTAACACACACACACACACACACTAACACATACACACACACACACACACACACACACACACACACACACACACACACAGAGGAATAACATTCTCTCTGTATCTCCATAGTTCGGACACTCAAGGGAACAGAAATATAATGTGCTGTAACTTGTAATTTTCTTTAAAAAAAGAAAGAATTGCAATGTTTTTTGTAATAACTTGCTTTAGCCAAAGACATTCGATACTCTTTAAACGATTGTGACAAAATATTTTGTTTCTTAAGTTCACTTTTAGATGAAGAAAAGATAATAAAAAAATAAGAAAAACGAAAAAGAAAAGAGAGGAAAGAAAGAAAGAAAGAAAGGAAAAAAAAAGATTGAATGCTTTTATTTCCACAAAGGCCGAAGAGCTGTCTTATCTTTTGACCTTCACCCTCCCATCTCTCCAGCGTCCTTCACCTTTCTATATTGAAATATTCTTCCTGTTTTTTTTTTGTTTGTTTGTTATTTTTTACTGTTCCGTATTTTTTTTTATTTCTTAGACGCATATGAGTACATTGTTTTTGCCTTACTGTGCATACTCTGTCTTCGATGGGTGTGCATAATTGTGTGTTTTTACGTTTCAAAAAAAAAGAAAGAAAGAAACAAAGAAAAAAAGCAAAGAAGAAAAGAACAAGAAAAACAGAAAAGAAGAACAAGAAAGAAACAAAGAAAGAAACAATAGCAAAGACAGAAGGAAAGAACAAGCAAACACAACGACAACACAACAAACAACAAAACAAAACCAACAGCAACAACCAACAACCAACCAACCAACCAACCAACCAACAACCAAACAAACCAAACAAACCAAACCAAACAAACCAGAAGCAAACACAAAGCAAACAACCAAACCAAACCAAAACAAACCAAACCAACCAAACCAAACCAAACCAAACCAACCAACAAACCAAACCAACCAAACCAAACCAAACCAAACCAAACAACACAAACCAAACCAAACCAAACCAAACCAAACACCAAACAACCAAACCAAACCAAACCAAACCAAACCAAACAACAAACCAAACCAAACCAACAACCAAACCACACCAAACCAAACCAAACCAACAACCAAACCACAACCAAACCAAACAAACCAAACACAAACCAAACCAAAACCACAACCAAAACCAAAACCAAACCAAACCAAACAACCAAAACCAAACCAAACCAAACCAAAACCAAACCAAACCAAAACCAAACCCAAACCAAACCAACAAACCAAACCAAACCAAACCAAACCAACAACCAAACCAACCAAACCAAACCAAACCAAACCAAACAACCAAACCAAAACCAAACCAAACCAAACCAAACCAAACCAAAACCAAAACCAAACCAAACCAAACCAAACCAAACCAAACCAAACAAACCAAACAAACCAAACCAAACCAAACAAACCAAAACCAAACAAACACAAAACCAAACAAAACAAAACCAAAAAACAAACAAACAAACAAACCCCCAGCCTCTGTCATGAGGTACAGGATCTTTGACGTGCACATTTAATATTCTGCAAGCGTGTACACAATAAGGGGGTTTAGGTACTGACAGATCTGTAGGCATATTGACCTGGGAGGTCGTATAAAATTTCCAACATTTATCGACCAGGTGGAGAGGTGTCTTGGCAGATCGAACCCAGGACTTTTAGGTTGAAAGTCTGACGTTTACCCACTTGACCACTCTTACTACATCATCATCATTATCAGGTGTCCTGCCGCATGGCGTTGACGATCATGGACTTCCATCTGTCTCTATCTCTTGTTGCCTCAAGCATCTCTTCCACACTCCTCGTCTTCAGCCACTCTGCAAGTCCGTCCAGTATTTTCTCCCTGGGTCTACCTGGTGCTCTCTTTCCTTCCAGCTTTCCCGTTGTGATCAGGTGCTCGAAATCCCCTTTCCTCATAAAATGGCCTATAAATGTTGCCTGTCTTTTCCTAATCTTCCTTACGAACGATCTTCTTGTGTCTGCCTCCTTCAAGACTGTCTCGTTTGTTTTCTTTGCTGTCCATGAAACTCTCAACATTCTTCGCAGAAACCACATCTCGGCTGCTTCAATCTTGTTCTGTCTTTGCTTGTTGAGTGTCTACGCCTCACAACCGTACAACAGTATTGGTTCTACATAACATTCAAGAACTCTCTTCCTGATGTTAATTGATAGGCATTTGTTGGTCAGAATACTTTTCAGCTTCTTGAATGCTTCTTTGGCTTGGCCGATTCTGCTGGCTATTTTTGATGTGCATCTGCCGTCTGGTGAAATGATCGTTAATAACAGATATTTAAACTTATCAACCTTTTTCAAGGTTGTGCCGTTTGCTGTTACTTTGCAGGAGGGGATTTCATGTTTTTTACTGGTCACCATGACTTCAGTCTTCCTGCTGTTTAGTTCCAAGCCCTTACCTTCGCTTTCCATTTCTAGTATATTCACAACGTTTTGTAGGTCCCTTTCATTTTCTGCAATTAACACGGTGTCATCTGCGTATCGAATGTTGTTTATCATTTTTCCTCCAACCTTTAATCCAGGGTCTTCTTCCTACACTTGTCTGTTTTGTTGTCTCCATTCTGTGCTTTGAAAGTTTTGAGTTTGATTATTAGTAAGTACCTTAAAAGTAAATGCATACTTCTTGTTGAAAAGGAAAGAAAGAAAGAAAGAAAGAAAGAAAGAAAGAAAAACATAACAAGATGGTCAATCCATTCTCAAAATTGATTTGTTTATGTATTGAAAGAATATACACATTTGGTACTTTTTAAGCTTAGGTCATTGTGGCCTTGAGAAAGCTTCGGTTGAAAATTAACTTGACGTGCAATGAGGAGAAACTGACTTTGAATACTTCAGAAGTTCACGAGATTTGTCTATTCACAAACAAACAAACAAACAAACAAACAAACAAACAAACAAACAAACAAACAAACAAACAAACAAACAAACAAACAAACAAACAAACAATCAGTCAGTCAAACAAACAAACAAAAACAAACAAACAAACCACCACCACTACCGCCACCACCACAAACACCACCACCACACACCTCCACCACCACCACCACCACCACCACCACCACCACCAACACCAACACCCAAAACCAACACCAACACCAACACCAACACCACACCAACACCAACACCATCTTCCATCAACTGCTTCCCTCACGGGGATGCTGGAGGCTCTTTCAGTATAAATAGTATCCCCATCTTCTGGAAATTCTGTGCCTGAAATTTCCTCTTCTCTGTCACTCTCTTCGTTTCTTTCTGCCTTTTCATTTGCTTTCTGTCATTTCTTCCTGTCATTTTCTGCCTTGCTGGTCCATTCACCTGTATGTGTTTGATAAAGTCTTACGTTCTTTCTCTTAGGATTGAAGATTGGGTACATGTATTAAGTGCATTTTTGCCTCTAAAGAAATGAGATAAGTGGAAGCAATTTTAGATAATTTATGCCCGTTTTTATATATGTTTTGGTGTCCTAAGTTATGTTTAAATTTTTGTTCAGGTATGTTTTTTAAATCCTCTGTGTGATAAATTGGACAGAATGGTCAACACCAGGGGCATCTCCTTAGATCATGTGCACAAATGCATTGATATGCGTGCTGAATTTTCTTTTCCATTTTTCTGTTTAAGTGTTGTATATGGAGGGAAAGAGAGCACCAGGTAGACCCAGGGAGAAAATACTGGACGGACTTGCAGAGTGGCTGAAGACAGAGAGGGTGGAAGAGGTGCTTGCGGCAACAAGGGATAGAAACAGATGGAAGGCCATGATCGCCAACGCCATGTGGCAAGGCACTTGATGATGATGATGATGATGATGATGATGATGATGATGATGATGATGATGATGATGATGATATGTTATAAAACGATTATAGCACTGAAGTGGCTCTACACAGTCGGCTGGGCTTTCACCTTTGACTCCCGCACCCTGTCCATCAGCATCCTGCATGATCAACTATTTCTATTTTTATTTTCATTTTTGTTTTAAATTCAATCTGTTTGAATTCTCCTTTCACAAAACAGGCCCAGCCGCGTCTGACTAAGGGTTTTTTTTCTCCGATGACTCCGGTTTTCCCTTCAGCCCCTTGGCTGTTGGTTTAGGATGTTTTTCTTCCTATTCCAAGGTCAGACCGGATTCGTTGCACTAGGCACGATCCATTTACATCAGCCATACCTTTTGATTAAAGATTTTCCCATTCTGTCGAACATATGTCTATATTTTCTCTTCTGCATTATTGAATACCACTTGATCAAATATTTTCGCATTCTGTCGAACATATGCCTATATTTTCTCTTCTGCATTATTTAATACTGGTATCCATTACATTCCAAACACTATTCTTCGCTAGTGCGTCATAGTTCTCATTTCCGCTCTGACATCATATTTACTCAAAGACACATTATGATGTCATCTTAGTCAGTTTATTCCTTTTCTCACATTGGACACAGCAGCAGGGAAGTTTCAGTCTTTTTCTCAACATTTTTGTATCTGGAGTTTGTTTGTTTGTAATCTTACGCTTGACAAAGGCCAGTTGGCCGAAAATTTGCGCCTGTCTTGTTTTGTTGTATTACATGTAAATACGCGTTCGTATTCTTCTTTCGTGTTTTTTTCTGGTTCCTGTTTGCTTGAACGCGGGCAGTCACACTTGTTTTGGATTATGTTAGCAAAGCAAAAACGTAAACCTTTGACTTCATCACCTTATCCACCACAGAAAGCTGCTGATGGATAGGATGAGGGAGTGAAAGGGTTACGTTTTTGCAGTTGGTAGACAGGGTCATCATCATCATCATCATCATCAGGTGCCCTGCCACATGGCGTTGGCGATCATGGACTTCCATTTGTCTCTATCTCTCGTTGCCCCTAGCATCTCTCCCACCCCCCCTCGTCCCCAGCCACTCTGCAAGTCCGTCCAGCATTTTCTCCTTGGGTCTACCCGGTGCTCTCTTTCCCTCCAGGTTTCCCGTTGTGACCAAGTGCTCCAAATTCCCCTTCTTCATAAAATGACCTATAAATGTTGCCTGTCTGTTCCTAATCTTTCTTATGAGTGATCTACTTGTGTCTGCCTCCATCAAGACTGTCTCCTTTGTTTTCTTTGCTGTCCATGAAACTCTCAACATTCTTCTCAGAAACCACATCTCGGCTGCCTCAATCTTATTCTGGCTTTGTTTTTTGACTGTCCACGCCTCACATCCGTACAACAGTATTGGTTCTATATAACATTCAAGAACTCTCTTCCTGATGTTAATTGATAGGCATTTGGTACTGGAGACAGGGTACTGGAGTCAAAAGGTTAAACAAAAAACAACAATAACAATCACCAATCCATCAACCGCTACTGACGACTCGTTGGCTTTGAGATGGTCACCCTAGCGCTAGTACCAAGTTGGAGGTGGCTTTTCCTAGTTGACAGGCAATGGACTGGTGCTGTTTTTTTTTTACCCGAGGCTGGAACAAGCTCGATACATCATGGCTCTTTTTTCAGACGTCACATTTCCAGTCCAAGGCACTATCCATGAAGACAGCTTGTCAAAAACAGTCGGCTCAGATTTATCGACCCTTAGTTCTGGGTCATACTCCCACTCAGCCGACGAAGTGAGGGAGGTCATGGTCTCTGTGTGTGCACATCAGTCACAGGGCGTTTTTTGGGTTGTTGGCCAGGATGTGCGTTGGTGTCTTGTCAGTCATGGCAAAAAGGTTTACACTCGTCCTTTCCATGGCTTCACCAGTCAGACGTTTAGGGATTTTTTTTTTTTGTACTTCGGTCTTTTTGTCCCTTTTCGTCACTGACAAGACTTGTACAGTGAAAGTATACTTTTACCAAGGTCAAATTTTCATGAGTGTCAATCAGCATTGCAGTCGATACTAGATAAACTCCCCCTCTTAACCTTTTGACCTCCCGACCCTGTCCATCAGCCTCTTGCGTTGCCAACCATGTTAGCAAAATCAAAATCTTAACCCTTTGACTCTCTCACCCTATCCACCAGCTTCCTGCAGGAAGTTGGTGGATAGGGTGAGGGAATCAAAGAGTTAAGTTTTTGCATTTGGTGGATAACGTGCGGGAATCAAGGAGTTAATCTGTCTGGTTGGTTCTTTAGACAGAACCCGTGGTCAAAAACAAGTGCGATTGCCCGCGCCCAAGCAAACAGGAACCAGAAGAACAAGTAAACCAAAGTGAACGCGTATTAAACACCACAAGACAAGCGCGAATTTTGGGCCAACCGGCCTTTGTCAAGCGCGAATGCACGGTCACAAACTGACCACAAACAACACCAAACAACGGATAATAAGAAGAGGACTAAAAACTTCCCTGCCGCCTCGTCCAGTGGATAAAAAGGGACCAAAATCCGTGGACTCAAAGATCTGATATGTCGAGTTGAATTCTGGTCTGCAGCATTACAAACTGACCTGTTGGCTGCCCAGCTTGATAGTATTTCCATCATTGTGGTAGTGTCGGTTGTGTGTTTCGTAGGGTCCTTACTCCCTGTTCCTTCCCGTTTCAAGACTTCGCCAGCGCGTATGGTTTTGCGCAGGTTCGTACCATCTGCTAGATAATTGCTGCATATTTGGGTGGCGCGTATATGGAGTTGCCCGAATACAATGAAAATTTCCTGAATCCGCCTCTCCAAATTCACAGGCTGGAACCAACTTCGGAATTCTGAATTTGTTCAAGAGGAATTCACAGCACTTGAACAATTCCATATGCTCTTCACCCAGTCATTCCGATAATTAAAATTAAGGTAATCTTTTCGAGCCTGTGCTGAAAAAAAAAAAAAAAAAGAAAACAAAATTAAGTACACATATGAATGCATTCGCGCATATAATCTAAAGACATGCCCTCTGGCTTTGACCACTCCGTCCAATTTATCGCACAGGGGATTTAAAAATCACACTTGAATACAAATTTAAGCATACCTAAGAATACCAAAACATGTAAAAACAGGCCTAAATTACCTAAAATTACTCCCGTGTATCTCACATCATCATCATCATTATGTGTCCTGCCGCATGGCGTTGGCGATCATGGCCCTCCATATGTATCTATCCCTTGTTGCCGCAAGCACATCGTCCACCCACTCTGTCCTCAGCCACCCTGCAAGTCCGTCCAATATTTTCTCCCTGGGTCTACATGGTGCTCTCTTTCCCTCCAGCTTTCCTGTTGTGACTAGGTGCTCTAATTCCCTTTTCCTCCTTAGAGCCAAAAATGTATTTAATACATGTACCCGATTATTAATCCTAAGAAAAAGTACGTAAGACTTTATCGAACACATACAGGTGAATGGACCAGCAAAGCAGAAAATGATAGAAAGAGGTAACAGAAAGCAAAGAAACAAAGAGAGTGACAGAAAAGAGGAAATTTCAAGCAAAGAATTTGCAAAGGGGGGGGGGGGGGGTGAATAGGGCGCGAGAGTCAAAGGGTTTAAGAACACAAATAAAATGTGTGTGGTATTCTTACCACACAACCCAGGTCACCATACAAAAAGTGCTAGACGTCATCATTACTTGCTAAGGGAAAAACCGAAACAAGAGATCGGTAGTTCAGTAACAGCAGGGTTGTAACCTGTCTGTGTCTTTGCCGCCATTCATACCCCTTGCATACTCTACCTCTCCCCCATGTCCCCATCCACACTCCTACGATGTGAACCCATCCCACAAGGTCCCATCCTTACCCCTTCTCTCCTCTCTCTCCCCCATCCCGACTCTCCCAACCACAACAACCTTTCCCTTCCATCATTGTCAGCACGGAGTTTCACCTGCCCCCTGACATGCCATGACGACATGTGGGCTTCACGTGCTGTTGGAACAGAAAGGGACACAACGTGTTGGCGGTGAATGGAAGGTGAAAAACACGAGTGTACAGTCAAGCCATTCTAGCAGCATCTCATCCTCCTCCTCCTCCTCATCATCGTCATGTGCCCTGCCGCATGGCGTTGGCGATCATGGACCTCCATAAGAATCTATCTCTTCTCGCTGCAAGTACATCTCCCACCCTCTCTGTCTTCAGCCACCCTGCAAGTCCGTTTAATATTTTCTCCTTGAGTCTACCTGGTGTTCTCTTTCCCTCCAGCTTTCCAGGTTCTTTAATTTCTTTTTCCTCATAAAATGTCATAAATGTTGCTTATATTCTTTATTAATGATCTTGTTGTGTCTGCCTCCTTCAAGACTGTCTCGTTTGTTTTCTTTGCTGTCCATGGAACTCTCAATATTCTTCTTAAAAACCACATTTCAGCTGCCTCAATCTTGTTCTGGCTTTACTTATTGACTGTCCACGCCTCACAACCGTATACCAGTATCGGTTCTATACAACATTCAAGAACTGTCTTCCTGATGTTAATTAATAGGCATTTGTTGGTGAGAATGCTTTTCATCTTTTTTAATGTTGTTTTGGCTTAGCCAATTCTGTTGGCTATTTCTGATGTGCATCCACCACCCACTACAACAACCTTTCCATTCCATCATTGCCAGCACAGAGTTTCACCTGCCCCCTGCATACCATGACGACATGTGGGGTTCACGTGCTGTTGGAACAGAGAGGGGCACAACGTGTTGGCGGTGAATGGAAGGTGAAAAACACAGGTATACAGTTAAACCATTCTAGCAGCCTCTCATCTTCCTCCTCCTCATCATCATCATGTGCCCTGCCACATGGCGTTGGCGATCATGGCCCTCCATACGAATCTGTCCCTTGTCGCTGCAAGTACATCTCCCACCCTCTCTGTCTTCAGCCACTCTGCAAGTCTGTTTAAGATTTTCTCCTTAAGTGTACCTGGTGTTCTCTTTCCCTCCAGCTTTCCAGGTTCTTTAATTTCTTTTTCCTCATAAAATGTCATAAATGTTGCTTATCTTCTTTATTAATGATCTTGTTGTGTGTGCCTCCTTCAAGACTGTCTCGTTTGTTTTCTTTGCTGTCCATGGAACTCTCAACATTCTTCTTAGAAACCACATCTCGGCTGCCTTGATCTTGTTCTGGCTTTGCTTGTTGACTGTCCACGCCCCACAACCGCATAACAGTATCGGTTCTATACAACATTCAAGAACTCTCTTCCTGATGTTAATTAATAGGCATTTGTTGGTGAGAATGCTTTTCATCTTCTTGAATGTTGTTTTGGCTTGGCTGATTCTGCTGGCTATTTCTGATGTGCATCCGCCTTCCACTACAACAACCTTTAGCTTTCATCATTGCCAGCACAGAGTTTCACCTGCCCCCTGCATACCATGACGACACGTGGGGTTCACGTGCTGTACGAACAGAAAGGGACACAACGTGTTGGCGGTGAACGGAATGTGAAAAACACAGGTATAGAGTCAAGCCATTCTAGCAGCCTCTCATCTTCCTCCTCCTCATCATCATCATATGCCCTGCCGCATGGCGTTGGCGATCATGGACCTCCATAAGAATCTATCTCTTCTCGCTGCAAGTACATCTCCCACCCTCTCTGTCTTCAGTCACCCTGCAAGTCCATCCAATGTGTTCTCTCTGAGTCTTCCTGGTGTTCTCTTTCCCTACAGCTTTCCAGGTGCTCTGATTTCTTTTTCGTCATAATATGTCCTATAAATGGTGCTTGTCTTTTCCTAATCTTCTTTATTAATGATCTTCATGTGTCTGCCTCCTTCAAGACTTTCTCTTTTGTATTCTTCGCTGTCCACGGAACTCTCAACATTCTTCTTAGAAACCATATTTCAGTTGCCTCAATTCTGTTCTGGCTTTGCTTGCTGACTATAGTATCGGTTCTGTCTATTATTCAAGAACTCTCTTCTTGACTCATCTTCCTAACAGTTCTCTGTTTAAAAAAATATTATGGGAGTCCCCAACCGGCTCCTATCCAGAGTTGAACACGCCAT
>CM060308.1:6376982-6381982 GCA_030674185.1 Monoplex corrugatus | reverse complement strand
ATTGTGACGATTGACTGTGCCGCTCAAATGGAAAGTCGCTTCGTCACTAAAAACTAAACGTGAAAAGAGAGTTTCATCACCTTCCTCCATCTCCAGCATTGACTCACAGAATGTCCTCCGCATCACCTTGTCATCATTAGTAAGTGCTTGGACGAGGCTTAGTTTGTATGGTTTCATGTGTAATCGTCTCTTTAACACACGCCAGACAGTGGTATGAGGGATGGCAAGCTGAAGACTTGCTCGACGTACGGACTTACGTGGGCTGCTCTCAAATGCATCATGAATCCTCTCCACTTGCTCCTCTGTAACACGTGGTCTTCCAGGACTCTTTCCTTTGCACAGACACCCACTCTCTTTAAACTGTCTAACCCACCGTCGAATGCTCTCACGATGGGGCGGATCAATGCCGAATTCTGTTCTGAAAGCACGTTGCACCGTGACAATGGCGTTTGTTTTCGCGAATTCAAGCACGCAAAACGCCTTCTGCTGAGGAGTCGCCATTTTGATTGATCTTCCCACAATTCAGCTGCACCGGAAGTTATACTAACGACAGCGGTGAAACTGACACCCAATCAAACTTTGATAACTACTCTATCAAATAACCACTGATTCAGTCCACTACAATGCTATAGACCTGAAAAAACTGCGTAATGATTTTGGCGTATTCTCTTTGAAACACCCTGTATATATATATATATATATATATATATATATATATATATATAGAGAGAGAGAGAGAGAGAGAGAGAGTTTAGGTGATAAATATCTGCAAAGAGAGTTAACAGATCTGACAACAGGACGTAACGATATTCTTTGCATAATCCACCTGTAGGTCATAAATCTTCATTGCCCCCTATCCCCCCTCTGTCTAATATACAAAACAGTTCTGTGGTGAGTGTCACAACAAGCCATGTGAAGTAGAATCTATTTTTCTTTCACACATACGGATAAGGAAACTTGTTAAATAAGAGGCCTTGACCTACATTGAACGAACCGGTCCTCTCTCTCCCCCTCCCTCCCCTTCTCTCTTTCTCAATAGGATCGTCGGTCTAGGGTTACTTTTAAAAAATGTTTACAGAATATACATAGATATTCTATACATTGGAAGTTTAGAAATGAATACTAAGATTTAGCATATGTCAACATTTCCCCTATGAACCCGTTTCATAAACCACATCAGTTTCAGTTTCAGTTTCTCAAGATGATGTCTCCGCGTTCAAAACGAATTCTATATGCACTAAACGTCACAGGTGCCATGTGTATAGTGATCATGGCACATGCCTCAAGGCTGCACATAAACCCATGAGCTGGCCAAACCACATCCCTTTGCTGAACGACAGTCAAGCATCATCGAACAGTGTGGTAATAGAAATGATATTAATTTATACAAATGAAACAAATATTGTTCACATAACTTAGAAAACATCATCATCATCATCATCATCATCATCATCATCATCATCATCATCATCATCATCATCATCATCATCATCATCATCATCATCATCTTCTTCTTCTTCTTTTTCATCAGGTGCCCTGCTGCATGGCGTTGGCAACCATAGACTTCCAACCATCTCTATCTCTCGTTGCTCCTAGCATCTCCTCCACCCTCCTTGTCTTCAGCCACTCTGCAAGTCCGTCCAGCATTCTCTCCCTGGGTCTACCTGGTGCTCTCTTTCCCTCCAGCTTTCCCATTGTGACCAGGAGCTCCAAATCCCCCTTCCTCATAAAATGGCCTATAAATGTTGCCTGTCTTTTCCTTATCTTCCTTATGAGTGATCTACTTGTGTCTGCCTCCATCAAGACTGTCTCGGTTGTTTTCTTTGCTGTCCATGGAACTCTCAACATTCTTCTCAGAAACCACATCTCGGCTGCCTCAATCTTGCTCTGGCTTTGCTTGCTGACTGTGCACGCCTCGCATCCGTACAACAGTATTGGTTCTATATAACATTCAACATACAAAACATATATGACAATATTCTAATCAATGATGGTTTTATCATGTACATCAATATTCAAGAAACATGTCATGAAGAAATTCTGTTTTCTACGGGGAGAACATTGGCATACAGCTGTTCCACTGAGCATTAATAATGGACAAGTGAAAGTTTATTTTTTTTATATTATTTTTAATTTTTTGGACCAGTCACCGTGGTGTAGTGGTTAGCGCAACGGACTACCGACTGGAAGGTTGTGGGTTCGAATCCCTATCAGTCTCATCAAAAATCGTTGTGGGATTTTCGGCTATAACCGGCTCCTACCCAGAGTTGGGCGTGCTATGGGAAGACTGGGACCACACAGTCGAGTCTCATCCACTTCTCGGATGCGTCACTGAGGGTGTTACTCAAATCTTCTGACCAGCACCTGGGGTGTCTGTATCTCTCGGGCCTGGTTGACGCCAGGATATATTGTGATAGCAAGCGTAGAGTGCAGCACTGTCACGCAGTCTCAATCCTAGACGGAAGTCCATAGCATCATGAATATCATCCTCATCGACATCATCATCATGGCATTGTAAAAAATGTTAAAGCTTCTGTGGCCATTAAGGAGGCGTAGAAAATGGGACAGACGACGACGACAACAACAAGAACAACAACAAACAACAAGAAACAACAACAAACAAACAGAACAACAACAAACAGAACAACAACAACAAACAGAACAACAAACAAACAACAAAAAACAACAACAAACGAACAACACACAACAACAACAACACAAACAACAGGAAACAACAACAACAACAAACAAACAACAACAACAAACAACAAAACAACAAAAACAAAACAAAAACAAAAAACAAACACAAACAACAAGAACAACAACAAACAACAAGAACAACAAACAAACAACAAGAAAACAACAAACAACAAGAACAACACAAACAACAGGAACAACAACAAAACAAACAACAACAAACAAACAGAACAACAACAAACAACAAGAACAACAACAAACAACAGGAACAACAACAAACAGAACAACAACAAACAACAAGAAAACAACAAACAACAAGAACAACATCAAACAACAGAACAACTTCAAACAACAGGAACAACAACAAACAACAAGAACAAACATCAAACAACAAGAAAAACAACAACAACAGAACAACATCAAACAACAAGAAAAACAACAAACAACAGAACAAAAACAAACAACAAGAAAAACAACAAACAACAAGAACAACATCAAACAACAAGAACAACAACAACAACAAAACAACAACAACAACAAAACAACAACAAACAACAAGAAAAACAACAAACAACAGGAACAACATCAAACAACAAGAACAACAACAACAACAAAACAACAACAACAACAGAAAAACAACAAACAACAAGAAAAACAACAAACAACAGGAACAAAAACAAACAACAAGAAAAACAACAAACAACAAGAACAACATCAAACAAAAAGAAAAACAACAAACAACAAGAACAACTTCAAACAACAAGAACAACAACAAACAACAAGAAAAACAACAAACAACAAGAACAACATCAAACAACAGGAACAACAACAACAACAAAACAACAACAACAACAAACAGAACAACAACACAAACAACAAGAACAACAACAAACAACAGGAACAACAACAACAAACAGAACAACAACAACAAACAGAAAAACAACAACAACAACAACAGCCAGAATAACAACAACAACAACAAGAAACAGAACAAAACAACAACAAAAACAAAACAAAACAAAACAAAGCAAAACAAAACAAAGCAAAACAAAACAAAGCAAAGCAAAACAAAACAAAACAAAGCAAAACAAAACAAAGCAAAGCAAAGCAAAACCAAAAAACCCCAAAGCAAAACAAAGGAAAGCAAAACAAAGCAAAGCAAAGCAAAGCAAAACAAAAAGAAAACAAAGCAAAGCAAAGCAAAGCAAAGCAAGCAAAGCAAAACAAAACAAAGCAAAGCAAAGCAAAGCAAAACAAAGCAAAGCAAAGCAAAACAAAGCAAAGCAAGCAAAGCAAAACAAAGCAAAACAAAGCAAAACAAAACAAAACAAAACAAAACAAAACAAAACAAAGCAAAACAAAACAAAACAAAACAAAACAAAACAAAGCAAAACAAAACAAAACAAAACAAAACAAAACAAAGCAAAACAAAACAAAACAAAACAAAACAAAGCAAAACAAGCAAAACAAAGCAAAACAAAGCAAAGCAAAACAAAAAACCCACCACCAAAAAAAAAAAAAAAAAAAATGGTGAGCACAAACGTAACCTCCCTGACTGCAGTGATCCTAAAACAATTTTTTTTTTCTTCTATTTTTTCAGCGTTCCGATTTTTCTCTGATGCTTGTTTGACCTTTGTTTTGCCTGACACTGCGCAGGCAGTATGTTGCTGTGCAGTCTGCATATTTTGTCTCCGGTGGGTATGCCCGCTGGGCGGTTTTCATCTTTCCATTAGCCAGCCGCTGACATGACTCATAGGATCTTTAACGTGTATATGTGATATTCTGCAGACATATACACAGGAAGACAGACGTCAAACTGCCCGCCTCACCATGCTATACAAAATCCGGAACAATATGGTGTGCATGAACAGCATGAAGCAAAGGATGGAGCCTGCCATAGCCCGCCAGAGGAGAGGCCACGACCATCAATATAATCAACTGAGATGCCGCACACAATACCAACAACAGACTTTTCTACCACGAACAATCCGCGACTGGAACCGCCTGCCCCAGAGCGTCGTGGAAGCCACAACCATCGACAGCTTTGTGTTAAGGGCCTCCAAACTCTCTAAATAGGCTTTTTTTTTCTCACATGCTTCCGACCTCCTCCAAAGTGACAGAATAATCAACTGGTTGATTGCGGTCACTTCCCTGGAAGAAGAAGAAGAAGAATGCGAAGAAGAAGAAGAAGAATGCGAAGAAGAAGAATGCGAAGAAGAATGCGAAGAAGAAGAAGAAGAAGAATGCGAAGAAGAAGAAGAAGAACGCAAAGAAGAAGAAGAAGAATGCGAAGAAGAAGAATG
>CM060308.1:6339482-6341982 GCA_030674185.1 Monoplex corrugatus | reverse complement strand
GTAAGGGTGTGAGGGAGGAAGAGAGAGAGGGGCAGGGCGAGAAAAAGAGAGAGAGAGTGTGTGTGTGGGGGGGAAGGGGGAGAGAGCGAGAGAGACAGAGAGACAGAGAGAGACAGAGAGAAAGAGAAAGGGAGAGAGAGAGAGTCGGAGAAGAGAGAGAGAGAGCGAGAGAGAGAGAGAGAGACAGACAGACAGAGACAGAGAGAGACAGAGACAGAGAAACAGCGTGAGAGAGAGAACGAGAAAGAGAAAGAGACAGAGAGAGAGAGAGAGAGAGAGGAGGAGAGAGAGAGAGAGCGAGAGCGAGAAAGAGAGTGGGAGAAAAGAGAGAGAGAGAAGAGAGAGAGACAGACAGACAGAGACAGAGACAGAGACAGAGACAGAGAGACAGAGTGTGAAAAAAGAGAGAGACAGGGAGAGACAAGAGAGAGAGAGAGACAGAGACAGAGACACAGACAGACAGAGACAGAGACAGAGACAGAGAGGACAATGACCAGTCTCTCCCACCTGAGCAACAACAATCACGCCAAATCTGCCAGAAGCACTTCAAAAGCAGGTGCACCCTACAACAGGTGTGCTATTACAGTCAACCCCCTCACGCTGTGGTATCCCTGACAATGAAGAAGTGGACAAAATGGCTAAGCTGAGAACAGACCATGAACAAAAAGACAACAACGTCAACCCCACAAAGGAGAGAAAAAAGAAAAAAAAAAACAACAACAAAAAAACAACCCACCATCAAGTCTCTGTGTTCAGAGCACTCCAGCTACATGACAGTTACCACTAGCTATTTATCGGCAAAAGATGCGTCATTATCCTCTGCTATCTCGGCGAAAGATATTCAGTATCTTCTGCTATCTCGGTAGAAGATCGTCATTATCCTCTGCTATCTCGTTAAAAGAGCGTCATTATCCTCTGCTATCTGGCAAAAGTATGCGTCATTATCTCTGCTATCTGGCAAAAGAGCGTCATTATCCTCTGCTATCTGGGCAAAAGAGCGTCATTATCCTCTGCAATCTCGGCAAAAGACGTCATTATCCTCTGCTATCCGGCAAAAGAGCGTCATTATCCTCTGCAATCTCGGCAAAGATCGTCATTATCCTCTGCAATCTCGGCAAAAGATCGTCATTATCCTCTGCATTCTCGGCAAAGAGCGTCATTATCCTCTGCATCTCGGCAAAGAGATATTAGTTCTTCTGCTATCTCGGCAAAAGATCGTCATTATCCTCTGCTATCTCGGCAAAAGATCGTCATTATCCTCTGCATCTCGGCAAAAGAGCGTCATTATCCTCTGCAATCTCGGCAAAAGAGCGTCATTATCCTCTGCAATCTGGCAAAGATCGTCATTATCCTCTGCATCTCGGCAAAAGAGCGTCATTATCCTCTGCAATCTCGGCAAAAGATTCAGTATCTTCTGCTATCTCGGCAAAAGATCGTCATTATCCTCTGCAATCTCGGCAAAAGATCGTCATTATCCTCTGCAATCTCGGCAAAAGATCGTCATTATCCTCTGCAATCTCGGCAAAAGAGCGTCATTATCCTCTGCATCTCGGCAAAAGATTCAGTATCTTCTGCTATCTCGGCAAAAGACGTCATTATCCTCTGCTATCTCGGCAAAAGATCGTCATTATCCTCTGCAATCTCGGCAAAAGAGCGTCATTATCCTCTGCAATCTCGGCAAAAGAGTGTCATTATCCTCTGCAATCTCGGCAAAAGAGCGTCATTATCCTCTGCAATCTGGCAAAAGATCGTCATTATCCTCTGCAATCTCGGCAAAAGAGCGTCATTATCCTCTGCAATCTCGGCAAAAGAGCGTCATATCCTTGCAATCTCGGCAAAAGATCGTCAGTATCCTTTGCTATCTGGTCAAAAAGTATTTATTATCTCTGTTATCTCGGCAAAAGATAATCATTATCTTCTGCTATCTCAGCAAAGATCATCTTATCCTCTGTTATTCAGCAAAAGATCATCATTATCCTCTGTTATCTCAGCGAAAGATGGTCATTATCTTCTGCTATCTCGGCGAAAGATTGTCGTTATCTTCTGCTATCTTGGAAAAAGATCGTCATTATCATCTGCTATCTCGACAAAAGATCGACATTATCCTCTGCTATCTCAGCAAAATATATTCATTATCCTCTGCTATCTCGCAAAATATATTCATTATCCTTGCTATCTCAGCAAAATATTTCATTATTCTGCTATTCGCAAATATATTTTATCTCTGTATCCAGCAAATATAGTCATTATCCTCTGCTATCTCAGCAAAATATATTCATTATCCTCTGCCTATCTCGCAAATATATTCATTATCCTCTGCTATCTCGACAAAAGATATGAATTATTCTTTGCTATCTCGGCAAAAATATTTATTATCCTCTGTTATCTCGGCGAAAGATCGTCATTATCCCCTGCTATCTCGGCCAAAGAGCGTCATTATCCTCTGCTGTGTCGGCAAAAGATATTCAGTATCTTCTGCTATCTCGGTAAAAGAGCGTCA
>CM060308.1:6309482-6316982 GCA_030674185.1 Monoplex corrugatus | reverse complement strand
ATAGACCTAAGAGATAGGGGGTGGCAAAGATTCAGATTTACCTCATCCAAACAAGGATTCTTTCTCTCCTTTGTGACCCGACCTCCCTGAAGCACAACGGAAAAATCATGCAGGCAGCGTGCATTAGGGGGTGGCTAGATGGGTACACGGACTCAGAAGAGAGTTCTTGAATGTTATATAGAACCGATACTGTTATATGGTTGTGAGGCGTGGACAATCAACAAGCAAAGCCAGAACAAGATTGAGGCAGCCGAGATGTGGTTTCTATGAAGAATGTTGAGAGTTCCATGGACAGCAAAGAAAACAAACGAGACAGTCTTGATGGAGGCAGACACAAGAAGATCATTCATAAGAAAGATTAGGAAAAGACAGGCAACATTTATAGGCCATTTTATGAGGAAAGGGGAATTGGAGCACCTGGTCACAACAGGAAAGCTGGAGGGAAAGAGAGCACCAGGTAGACCCAGGGAGAAGATAGTGGACGGACCTGCAGAGTGGCTGAAGACAGAGAGGGTGGATAGAAATAGATGGAGGACCATGATCGCCAACGCCATGTGGCGAGGCACTTGATGATGATGATGAGATGGGTAAATGGTCTAACCTGTTAAATATGGAATACATTGGCTGGATTTTCTGGGTAAACGATTTAGCTTGTAAAATATGGTTGTCTCCACACATACATACATCTCATCTTGATTTAGCTTGTAAAACATGGCTATCTCCACACATGCCTGGATCTCATCAATCCCTCCTTTCCAATAAACTCCATGGAATTCGAGGGAAACTTCAACTTTCTAAAATAAGTGCTCGTTTATATTTCAAAGTACTAAGTGAGTTTTCAACATCAACAGATCGTTTTGAATAGTAGTAGTGGCTGGTCGAATTTTTTGATAGAAGTTTGCTTTCAAGATCTAATGTCTGGAGTTCATTTACAGCCTGAAACGTTAAAAAAAAAAAAAAGAAAACAAACAAACAAATAAACAAACAAACAAAAAAATCCCCGCCAAAACACACACACATACCCCCCTCCCCCCGCTCTCTCTCATTCTCTCTCTTTCTCTCTCTCTCTCTCTCTCTCTCTCTCACACACACACACCCTCCAAGTCTGTTCACTGTCTGTCTTAATACTCCAATCATTTTGGTGGTGTGAATGTAGTGATTCATAGGTAAGTATCATCCCACACCCCTCCCCGTTTCCAGACCTTGCTAATACATAAGGTTTTGTGAAGGACAAAGCACTCTGCTGACACATTAGGGCAGAGAGCATATGGAGCTGTCCAAGAGCGACTGCGACAAATCCCTTCAGAAAAAATTCCAAATTCTCAGGTATAATCACACAAGCTTTTATACACAATATAACCCTGTGGCAGACAAAAAACAAACAAACAAACAAACAAACAAACAAAAACAAAAGAAAACAAAAAAAAAAACTACAAAAAACAAAACAAAACAAACAAACAAACAAACAAACAAAAAAACCCTCAGCCTGCGGGTACAGCCAATCACTCACTCACTTACTTGCTTGCTTACTTACTTACTTGCTTGCTTACTTGCTTACTTGCTTACTTGCTTACTTACTTGCTTACTTACTTACTTACTTGCTTGCTTACTTACTTGCTTGCATACTTACTTACTTACCTATCTATGATTAAGAATATATTGTCTTCACCTAGTTGATAGACGGCTGACCAATTTGGGCATTGGCTAGGGGGGGGGGGGGGGTGTATCTCATGTGAGACGAGTTTATACAGAATAGCTAGTTGTGTTGTGATTTAGCCCTTTATTTATTCATTTACTTTATGTATATGTTCCTTTTTTGAAGGTAAGATACACACACACACATGTCATTTACATGTAACCAAGATTATTCCAGTAGTAGGCTGATAAGATACCAGCATAAAATATAGACTAGGTAAAACAGTTTAGGTAGGGCCTCAGGACCTGGCCAGTTCATGGGTTTATGTGCAGGCTTAAGGCTTGTGCCACGATTACCATATACATGGCACCTGTGACGTTAGTGTATATGGAATTCGTTCCGAGCGCGGAGACGTCGTCTTGAGAAACTGAAACTGAAACCGATTTGGGTGGAGAACATATGGAGTTGCCCAAGAACGACTGCGACAAATCCCTTTAGAAAAAATCCAAAACTTTTAGGTATAATCACACACGCTTTTATACACGATATAACGCTATGAAAACAACAGCAACAACAACCTCACCCTGCAACTACAGCCAATCGATCAGCAAGAGTCAGACTCGGCCACTGTCGATTTCGGGTCCTTTTCCGTCTCTGCTCCCACGTCGCTGGCCGACATCCTCTCTCCATCAGCCTTGCCCTCTGATGCAGCTTCTTGTTTATTTTGGGCAAGGCGGCCTCTTCTCGTTCTTGTCATATTGGGCCTTTTAAACGTTTTCTTCGACAGCTGAAAATGTTGTTAGTTAGGTGTATCCGCCATCTTGAATCCCCTACTAATTATTCATTGTTACCACATATTTTTGTATTCAACTGAACGCTTTGAAAACAAAATATTGTAAACACGTTTTATGTATTTGTGGTGAACAATTCACATTGTATCACTGTACGTTTTACTGCAGAAAGGTTCGTTACTCTTTACAAAGATGTTTACACAAGGAAACTATCTTGAAACGCATTTTAAAGAAGTTATAATCAGATCAAGTTTTTTTTAGTTAAAATTTCAGAATCATTGGTTCACAGTCCTGTTAATGCGTTACTTTAAGGTTATTATTATAATTATTATTATTTTTTTGTTTTGTTTTGTTTTTATGACGACTTTTATTTTACATTATTGATGTTAGCGTTGTTATAGTTTCATTTCTCTGTTCATCCATATCCTTTTTCTTAAGACCTTGCCGCTTCCTATTCATTTTTTTCCGTCTCTTACTCTGTTCCCCTCTGTCCCCTCCCCTTCCCCCTCCCCCTAATTTCATCCTCCATGCCATTTTTCCCGTCTAATATCACTCAGTGAAAAGACGTTAACTCAAGGAACGAACGAACGATCAGCAAGACCTTGAAGTTCTTTTCATTACAACTGTTCTCAGAGTACATACTATAACATGAGACCTTCATCTCCAGACAAGACGTGAGGCAGGGTTTAGGTCTGAGGCCAATAAATGGCAAATGACGATTGATTGATTGATTGATTTGGTTCAGTTTTTACGTCGACAGGTGATATGGCCGACGGTGATAACCATTCCAGGGAAGCTGGGGAAGGGGGACTTATCTGATCCTATACTGACACCATTAAAACAACAGTGATGTTAAGACGGGACAGTGAGAAGACCCGTTTTAATGTAGCGCACCCCGGGATTCAAACCAACAACCATTAGCATGTGAATCCGACGCTCAAACCAACTAAGCTACTGGGACCCGCTGAACTCTCAGGTTTGATTGATTGATTGATTGGGTTCAGTTTTTACGTCGACACCCACCTCAGGTGATATGGCTGACGAGGATAACCATCCCAGGGAAGGGGGGTAGGGGGGGTGGGGTTATCGAATCCTATACTGACACCACAAGAACAACAATGATGTTAAGATGGGACAGTGGGAAGACCAGTTTTAATGTAGCGCACCCCGGGATTCGAACCCACAACCATTAGCATGTGAATCCGACGCTCAAACCAACTGAGCTGCTGGGACCCGCTCAAGCTTGATCGATTGATTTGGTTCAGTTTTAACGTCGACACTCACCTCAGGTGATATGGCTGACGGGGATACCCATTCCAGGGAAGTGGGGGAAGGGGGACTTGTAGCGCATCCCGGGATTCAAACCCACAACCATTAGCATGTGAATCCGACGCTCAAACCAACTGAGCTGCTGGGGCCCAGTGAACTCTCAGGTATAATCACACATGCTTTTATACTCAATATAACGTTGTGGCAGAAAACCCCCCAGAAAAACCAACCAACCAACCAACCAACCAACCAACCAACCAACCAACCAACCAACCAACCAACCAAACAAACAAACACAGCCTGCACGTACAGCCAATCGATCAGCAAGACCTTGAAGTTCTTTTTATGTTCCAAGAGTACAGACTTACATCAGACCTCCATCTATAGAATAAGACGTGAGACAGGGTATTAGTCTGAGACCAGTAATGGCAAATGGCGAGAGAGCGGAGGATTCAGGAAAAGTACAGAACAGCTTACACCTGACATGGCTAAACTCAGCGGTTTGGACTTACAGCGACATGGTTAACCCTTTTTCGTCTGCAACCCCTTCCACCAGTAGCAAAAAAATTAACCCTTTCACTCCACCTTTCACTCTCCCCTGGGATTGAAAGGGTTAAGTTTTTGCTTTGCTGTCATGATGGGGATGCTGGTGGATAGGGTCAGGGGGTTGTTATTGATTTATAATGTGGGATGCTGGTGGATAGGGTTAGGGTGTTGTTATTGGTTCATAATGTGGTATGCTGGTGGATAGGGTTAGGGTGTTGCCATAACTGGTATGTAGGATGCTGGTGGATAGGGTTAGGGTGTTGTCATGATTGATAATGTGGAATGCTGGTGGATAGGGTTAGGTGTTGTTATTGATTGATAATGTGTGATGCTGGTGGATAGGGTCAGGGTGTTGTTATTGATAATGTAGGATGCTGGTGGATAGGGTCAGGGTTTTGTCATGATTGATAATGTAGGATGCTGGTGGATAGGGTCAGGGTGTTGTTATTGATTGATAATGTGGGATGCTGGTGGATAGGGTCAGGGTGTTGTTATTGATTGATAATGTGGGATGCTGGTGGATAGGGTCAGGGTGTTGTCATGATTGATAATGTAGGATGCTGGTGGATAGGGTCAGGGTGTTGTTATTGATTGATAATGTGGAATGCTGGTGGATAGGGTTAGGGTGTTGTTACTGATTGATAATGTGGAATGCTGGTGGATAGGGTTAGGGTGTTGTCATGATTGATAATGTAGGATGCTGGTGAATAGGGTTAGGGTGTTGTCATGATTGATAATGTAGGATGCTGGTGAATAGGGTTAGGGTGTTGTTATGATTGATAATGTGGGATGCTGGTGAATAGGGTTAGGGTGTTGTCATGATTGATAATGTGGGATGCTGGTGGATAGGGTTAGGGTGTTGTCATGATTGATAATGTGGGATGCTGGTGGATAGGGTTAGGGTGTTGTCATGATTGATAATGTGGGATGCTGGTGGATAGGGTTAGGGTGTTGTCATGATTGATAATGTGGGATGCTGGTGGATAGGGTCAGGGTGTTGATATGGTTGATAATGTGGGATGCTGGTGGATAGGGTTAGGGTGTTGTTTTATTGATAATGTTGCATGCTGTTGGATAGGGTTAGGGTTTTGTCATGATTGATAATGTGGGATGCTGGTGGATAGGGTCAGAGTGTTGTTATTGATAATGTGTGATGCTGTGGATAGGGTCAGGGTGTTGTCATGATTGATAATGTGGGATGCTGGTGGATAGGGTCAGGGTGTTGTCATGATTGATAATGTGGGATGCTGGTGGATAGGGTTAGGGTGTTGTTACTGATTGATAATGTGGGATGCTGGTGAATTGGGTCAGGGTGTTGTTACTGATTGATAATGTGGGATGCTGGTGGATAGGGTTAGGGTGTTGTTATTGATTGATAATGTGGAATGCTGGTGGATAGGGTTAGGGTGTTGTTATTGATTGATAATGTGGGATGCTGGTGGATAGGGTCAGGGTGTTGTTACTGATTGATAATGTGGGATGCTGATGGATAGGGTCAGGGTGTTGTCATGATTGATAATGTGGGATGCTGGTGGCTAGGGTCATGGTGTTGTCATGATTGATAATGTGGAATGCTGGTGGATAGGGTTAGGGAGTCAAAGGGTTAAATTAATGATCCATGACTAACACAAGTCAACAATGGGGGGACGTAAACACTGGCTACTCGTTGTGTTACCTGCTAGGATTGTGGTGAAGGCCATGATGACTATGGCTACAGGCTTTTGTTGGCAGTGATGGCAGAATGATGATGATGAAAGGCGTGGTTGTCAAATGGCCAAACGTCAGGCTTTCAATCAGAATAATCCTGGGTTCGATCCACCGAGACACCTCCACCTGGTGGGTAAAGGGTGATGATTTTTCACATCTCTCAGATCAACACGTGTGTAGGACCTGCCAAGTGTCTTAACCCCTTTCCTGTGTATATCCATGCAGAATATCATGTTTTGCACGTTAAAGATCCCACAACGTATGGGAAGACAGAGGGCTTTTCAAAGATTTGAAATTAAGAATCCTGAAAATTTTGATCTGGCCTGTTTTAATGTATGGTTGCGAAGCCTGGACACTAAGAAAAAACAGAAAATAAAACCAATGTAGCAGAGATGTGGCACTATAGACGACTTCTCAGAGTCAAATGGACAGACAGAAGAACAAACGATGACCTATTTAAGGAACTGAATGTTAATCGTCAACTACTAACAGAGATCAATAAAAGAAAGCTGAAATATGTAGGCCATGCTATCAGAAACACCAAAACAGATCTGATGTCAACGGTCCTGCAGGGGAAAAAGTTGAGGCGAGGAGAAGAAAGGGACAACCGCACACCTCCTATTTCAACAACATCTCTGATATCTGTGGTCTGGGGATCCAGGAAGTCGCCTACTGATGTCTCAATCGTGTGACGTGGAGAAGACTTGTGACGTCGAGTAGGGCTCCTACCGCTGATCCCGGCGAAGGATTGAGGTGAGGAGAGGTGAGATGAGATCCTACGACTGGCTGGATTATGGAAACGTGAAAACTACCAGCATGCGCGCCCACTAAAGATGCAGACTGTGCAACAACACAGTGGAATATGGTCAGCTGGCCTGACAGCTAAAGCTTCCCATCATCATCATCATCATCATCATCATCATCATCATCATCATCATCATCATCATCATCATCATCATCATCATCATCATCATCATGTGCCCTGCCGCATGGTGTTGGCAATCATGGCCCTCTATACGAATCTGTCCCTTGTTGCAAATACGTCTTCCACCCTCTCTGTCCTCAGCCACTCTGCAAGTCCGTCCAATATTATTTTCTCCCTGGGTCTACCTGGTGTTCTCTTTGCTTCCAGCTTTCCTGTTGTGTCCAGGTGCTCTGATTCCCCTTTCCTCATAAAATGGCCTATATATGTTGCTTGTCTTTTCCTAATCTTCTTGTGTCTGCCTCCATCAGGACTGTCTGTTTTCTTTGCTGTCCATGGAACTCTCAACGTTCTTCTTAGAAAAAACATTTCGGCTACCTCAATCTTGTCCTAACTTCGCGTGTTGACTGTCCACGCCTCACAACCGTATAACATTATCGGTTCTATATAACATTCAAGAACTTTCTCCCTGATAGGCATGTGTTGGTAAGAACGCTTTTCGTCTTCTTGAATGCTGTTTTGGCTTGGCCGATTCTGCTGGCTATTTCTGATGTGCATCTGCCGTCTGGTGAGATGACCAATCCCCAGATATTTAAACTAATCAACCTGTCTCAATAATGCTTTTACTT
>CM060308.1:6286982-6294482 GCA_030674185.1 Monoplex corrugatus | reverse complement strand
GCATCAGTGCCATCAGCTCATCATCACCATCAGGTGCCCTGCCGTATGGCGTTGGCGATCATGGACTTCCATCTGTCTCCATCTCTCGTTGCCTCTAGCATCTCACCCACCCCCCTCATCCCCAGCCACTCTGCAATTCCGTCCAGCATTTTCTCCTTGGGTCTACCCGGTGCTCTCTTTCCCTCTAGCTTTCCCGTTGTGACCAGGTGCTCCAAATCCCCCTTCCTCATAAAATGGCCTATAAATGTTGCCTGTCTGTTCCTAATCTTCCTTATGAGTGATCTATTTGTGTCTGTCTCCATCAGCTCATATGGAATTTATTCTGAGCCTGGAGACTCCATCTTGAGGAAGTCAAATTGAAACTAAAAACTAAACACGAAAGAAGACCACTGATGATAACAGGATGCTAACTGACCATAACTAGACATTCATATGAACTGTGCCCTTGAAAACCCCTCATCCTCACCTCACAGCATCTTCACCCCCCCCCCCCCCACCTTGAAGACATTTCATCAGCATTCATCAAATCCAGGAAATCAGCTGGACAAGTCGTGTCTAGCGTGCACAGGCATGCCAAGTAGGAATTATGGGAAGCATTTGGGATGAAATAACGGAAGTGGAAGGCAAGGGCGATAAATTGGCGATCACTGAACATGGCACTCAGCTGAAACATCGGTCGTCAAACTGTCCAGGTCTAAAAGCCTGCAATAGCTCATCACATGGCATCATTGGTATCAGCTCATATGGAATTTATTCTGAGCGTGAAGACTCCATCTTGAGCAACTCAGACTGAAACTACAACTGAACACGAAAGAAGACCAATGATGATAACATAATACTAAATGACCATAGCTATATATTCATACGAGTTGTGCCTTTGAAACCCCCCTTACCCCACCCTTCATTATCTCCACCCCCCACCTTGAAGGACATTCCATCAGCATTCGTCAAATCCAGGAAATCAGCTGGGCAGGTCGTGTCTAACGTGCACAGGCATGCCAAGTAGGAATTATGAGAAGCGTTGGGGACGAAATAACGGAAGTGGAAGGCAAGGGGCGATAAATTGGCGATCACTCAACATGGCACTCTGCTGAAACATCACTCGTCGTGCTGTCCAGGTCTAAAGGCCTGCAATAGTTCATCACATGGCATCACTGGTATCAGCTCACGTGGAATTTATCCTGAGTATGGAGACTCAGTCTTGAGCAACTCAAACTGAAACTACAACTAAACACGAAAGAAGACCAATGATGATAACAGGATACTGACTGACCATAACTAGACATTCATACGAGTTGTGCCCTTGAAAGCCCCTCATCCCCACCCCACAGCATTTCCACCCCCACCTTGAAGGACATTTCATCAACATTCGTCAAATCCAGGAAATCAGCTAGACAAGTCGTGTCTAGCGTGCACAGGCATGCCAGGCATGCCAGGCATGCCAGGCAGGAATTATGGGAAGCGTTGGGACGAAATAACGGAAGTGGAAGGCAAGGGGCGATAAATTGGCGATCACTGAACATGGCAATCTGCTGAAACATCGCTCATCACACTGTCCAGGCTTGAAAGCCTGCATCAGCTCATCATAAGGGGGGGGGGGGGGGGAGGAGAAAGAAAGAGTTAAGCTTTCTATAAAGAGCTTGCCCATCTTCCTCCCCCCTCCCTCGATCCTTTTTTAGTCGTTCTTCTCTCTGTGTGTGTGTGTGTGTGTGTGTGTGTGTGTGTGTGTGTGTGTGTGTGTGTGTGTGTGTGTGTGCTTGTGTGTGTATGTGTGTGTGTGTGTGTGTGTGTGTGTGTGTGTATGTGTGTGTGTGTGTGTGTGTGTGTGTGTGTGTGTGCTTGTGTGTGTATGTGTGTGTGTGTGTGTGTGTGAGAAAGAGAGAAAGAGAGACTCTTGACTCTTGACGCGCTTAGCGCGCCATTTATTGACGTAACCATATACATAGGTTTAGCGCCAAGGGGTATAACTCATCCCTCTCATGCTGGCAACAAATGTAAATAAAGGGAAACAAATAAAGGAAACAAAAAATGGAAGATTCAAATAAAAAGCAAAAAAGTAATATTTACAAGATAAAATAACAGTTTAACAATAGAGATGGACATGCGTGACCATCCAACTATGCCTAATATAGAATTTTACTATTTTGGTTATAGAAAAAGCTATCAGTTTTCACAGGAAACTTTTTCGCATTGAAATTAAAGCAGCAATGTTCTTTTTCTTATCCCATATGCTTCTGCGATATATTTGGAAATTGACTGTAAATTTTCTGTTTTTTTTCACATGCTAAAATTGACCTTAGATCATGTCTTAACGCTGCTGGGGAGGAAAATATATTGCATCTATTTCTAACAGTGCTATAAGCTTCACATTAAAAAAATAAAATGATTTTCGTCTTCGTTTTTTTTTGGTGGCATAATCTACAAAGTGAACCATCATCACTGCTTTGCTGAAACCATCTTTTGACTCTTATCAAGACCAAGTGTTCTTGTTCTAAAACGTGCCAGTAGGCTCCGGTGCCATCTATTTGTAACCACTGAAAGATATTTTTCTGCCTGGAAAATGCTTTTAAAGGAGAAATTCCATCCATATTTTGTATCTTCTCCTACCTGGGAATGCCAACTTTTTTTTATGAGCTAATTAAACGGTCTTTGAAATCAGATAGAAATGCAATTTCACTATCTACACCCTGACTAATCCAAACTATTCCAAACCCATTATTTGCCAAAATGTTTTTTAAAATTGTTTATCCAATTATGTTTTCCTCTTTCGTGTTCGTGTAGCATCATATCATAAGCCTGTCTACATAATCTTGTTGTTGGTAGTTTCAAAATTCTTAGCCAGTACTTTACGCACTTAACGTTTGTACGAATACTTAACGGATATCTGCCACTTTCTCCATACGCCATTTTATTAGAGGAATGAATTGGCACATTGAGAAAACGTTTGACTGCAAATGTATGTACAATTTCCATGTGTTTATTTTCTAAAGTACCCCAAACTTCTCCTGCGTATGTTAGTATTGGTTCAATTTGTGCATCAAAAAGCTTCCAATAAAGAGAGGGGATCAACAGAGTTTTTAAAATTTTTCATCGCTCTCAGTATTTCAATCACGCCCCTTTTTGCTTTCGTACACATTTCCGTCCAGGCTGCTGTTAGGCTTCATTTCGTAGTAAAAATCAGCTCAAGATATTTATACGAATTGATCACTTTAGTAAAAATCAGCTCAAGATATTTATACGAATTGATCACTTTAAGCTGACAATCCCCATACCGCCAATTTTCATTTTTTGAAAGGTGCCCTCCCTTACGGAAAACAAGTATATTAGTTTTATCAAGATTAACACTTAAATATAATCTGTCTGCTTCTTGTTTTAGAATGTTTAACTGATTTTGTAGTCCGATAGCTGTATCCGAGATGAGTACCACATCATCCGCAAATAACATAAAAAAAACTTCTGTAGCGCCTGGGATGATTTGTACACCGTGCCGTCCATTTTTGGATAATTCAATAGCTAATTCATTTATGAAAAAAGAAAACAATTGAGGACTTAATAAACATCCTTGCTTCACTACTCTTGGACAGTTGAAAAACTCTGTGTACAAACATTTATCTCTCACACAAGCTAATACTGTATCATAAATTCCTCTCACCGCTCTATACAGTTTTCCATTCACGCCACACTTTCGCAATACATTCCACAATGCATTCCTATTCACAGAGTCGAACGCTTTTCTGAAGTCAATGAATGCTGTGTATAATTTAGAATTTCTATTCAAGTATTTCTCTGCTAATGCATATAATGTAAATATGTGGTCCACAGTACTATACCCTGCTCTAAATCCATCTTGCTCCTCAACAATAATTTTTTCCCTTTCTACCCATTTAGTTAGTCTTTTTTCAATATGTGTGTATAAATCTTTCCTACAATACTTGTGAGTGCTATTCCTCTCTAATTGTCTGGATTATTCTTATCTCCCTTTTTATGTATTGGTACTATAATAGATTTAGACCAGGATATTGGGAAATATCCCTTCTCAAATAATATGTTAAACAAATCAAGCAAGAAGTTGAGTACAGCTGTATTTGCCTGTTTTAGCATTTCACTGATTACATTATCAATACCGGTACTTTTGCCTATTTTCAAATGCCTTACCCCATCCATAACTTCCCTCATGTAAATCGGGTCATTAAATATAGGTTCTTCTAAATATTCTTCTCCATTTATTTCAATCAAATTCTCATTTTGATCTTCGCTGTCCTCAGCGTTGAATACTCTATAAAAATGATCATACCACTGTTGTAGGCTAATGTCATTATATATTACACTTTTTCGATTGACAGTTCTAATTGTTGACCAGAACAGCTTTGGATCATCAAATGATTCTTTCAGTATTCGTAGTCTGTTCTCATCATATTTATCCTTTTTCTGTTTAATCATTTTAGTATATAGCTTTCTTTCTTTAACATATAATTCTTTACGTTCTGCCAGGTCCGGTTTGGCTCTTCTGAAACCTCTCAATAAACTCTTTACGACTCTTCTCTTCCTTGCACATTCTTCATCAAACCAGTCATTTCTTTTCCTCCTCTTTCTACTGGTCACTCGAACCATACATGCTACTGCTCCATACAATGCATTCACAAAAGTATCAACAGATTCATCAACATCATCAATCATCCTCTCTTTTGCTCTTTCTAAACACTCTTTAAATTCATTTGACTCTAATTCATTCTTGCACACATTCACAAATTCATTCGACCACACAACTCTTTCACCCACACCCATAACATTATCATCTCCCCTGTCACTGTTGCCAATCTCCCACGACAGTTCGACAGGCAGATGCCACGAGTGTAATCTGTCGCTCACACACAAATCAAAGTTACCCACCCAAACTTGCTGATACAATAAAATAATCAACAACACTAGATCCATTAGGTCCAACAAACGTAAACTCCCCATCGTAATCTCCCTTACAAGTACCATTAATAATATTTAAGTCAAACATCAAACATAAATCAAGGAGAGATGAACCAAAAGTATTAATAACAGAGTCTTTTGAGTGACGCACTTTGCACTCATCCTCATCATGATCAAAACCTGGAATATATACATGTATGTCTTGTGCTGTAGGCTGCTCTTCACTTGTTCTGGCATTAAAGTCTCCAAACATCATTATATACAAGTCGTCTTCTTGAGTACATTGCAACAAACGTTCTTCGAGAGTAATAATACCATTTTTAATCATCATATTATCATATACTGCACTTGCTTCAGGTGGAACATAGCAAGAAACCAACAATATGTCTCTATCAATATTAAACAAAGCTTTATCAATTTTAACGGCACAATTACGTTGTCAATTCCAATGTTAACAGTTTCTTTTACATGTAAACTTAACGTTTTCCTTATCATGAACAGGACTCCTCCTGAGTTTCTTCCTCGTGCTGACAATTTTTTTTGCAGGAGAACTAAATTTCTCAAAGTCTATAAACAAGTTGCTAAAGTCAAAATTTCTGTCAACAAATGTTTCAGTTAAGCAGATGAAATCAAAAGAAATTACATAATTAATGAAGTCTACATCATTTAATTTACTATAAAGATTTTCAACATTATAGTTGAGGAACATAAATTTATGTGTTGGATAGTCGGCTATCTGTTATTGTGATGCACTAGATCGAAGCTGCCTGGCACTGATACGTTCAGTGTTTTGCGTTGACCCAGTTTACCTTCCTCCTCTGCTCGACACTTGCCCCCCTCCACGTGTGAATCGTGCCTCACGCCCACCACGTGCATTACTGCCACCTCGTGTCCCACCTCTGCGTTCTTGGTCTCCTCTTGGCCTGCTGATGTCACTGAAACATCGCTCATCACTCTGTCCAGGCTTGAAAGCCTGCATCAGCTCATCATAGGGGGGGGGGGGGGGGGGGGAGGGGAAAGAAAGAGTTAAGCTTTCTATAAAGAGCTTGCCCATCTTTCTCCCCCCTCCCTCGATCCTTTTTTAGTCGTTCTTCTGTGTGTGTGTGTGTGTGTGTGTGTGTGTGTGTGTGTGTGTGTGTGTGTGTGTGTGTTGTGTGTGTGCTTGTGTGTGTATGTGTGTGTGTGTGTGTGTGTGTGTGAGAGAGAGAGAGAGAGAGAGAGAAAGAGAGAGAGAGAGAGAGAGAGCTCGTGCGTGTGTGATAATTTTTCAATATTACTGATGAAATATACATTTTGCTGCAGTGTGGCATAATTTAAGTAGTTCCAGTCACAGACAGATACAAATATAAATGTAAAACCCCCACACTAGATAGAACCTCAATACTTTGCCAGCAGAGTAGGCTTACATACGCGACAAAGGCTTATATTAGACCATTCTGAATCTTTTCCACCACATGGCATCAGTGGCATCAGCTCATATGGAATTTATTCTGAGCCTGGAGACTCCATCTTGAGCAACTGAAACTGAAACTAAAACTGAACACAAAAAGAAGACCAATGATGATACCAGGATGCTAACTGACCATAACTAGACATTCATATGAACTGTGCCCTTGAAAGCCCCTCATCCCCACCCCTCAGCATCTCCACCCCCCACCTTGAAGGACATTTTATCAACATTCATCAAATCCAGGAAATCAGCTGGACAATTCGTGTCTAGCGTGCACAGGCATGCCAAGTAGGAATTATGGGAAGCGTTGGGGATGAAATAACGGAAGTGGAAGGAAAGGGGCGATAAATTGGCGATCACTGAACATGGCACTCTGCTGAAACATCACTCGTCACACTGTCCAGGTCTAAAGGCCTGCAATAGCTTATCACATGGCATCACTGGTATCAGCTCATATGGAATTCATTCTGAGCATGAAGATTTCATCTTGAGCAACTCAAACTGAACCTACAACTGAACACGAAAGAAGACCAATGATGATAACAGATGCTGAGTGACCATAGCTATATATTCATACGAGCTGTGCCCCTGAAACCCCCTTACACACACCCCTCATCACCTCCACCCCCCACCTTGAAGGACATTCCATCAGCATTCATCAAATCCAGGAAATCAGCTGGACAAGTCGTGTCTAGCGTGCACAGGCATCCCGAGTAGGAATTATGGGAAGCGTTGGGGATGAAATAACGGAAGTGGAAGGCAAGGGGCGATAAATTGGCGATCATTGAACATGGCACTTTGCTGAAACATCACTCGTCACACTGTCCAGGTCTAAAGGCCTGCAATAGCTCATCACATGGCATCATTAGTATCAGCTCATATGGAATTTATCCTGAGTGTGGAGACTCAGTCTTGAAGAAAAACTGAACCTACAACTGAACACGAAAGAAGACCAATGATGATAACAGGATACTGACTGACCATGACTGGACATTCATATGAACTGTGCCCTTGAAAGCCCCTCATCCCCACCCCACAGCATCTCCACCCCCCACCTTGAAGGACATTCCATCAGCATTCGTCAAATCCAGGAAAATCAACTGGACAAGTCGTGTCTAGCGTGCACAGGC
>CM060308.1:6276982-6284482 GCA_030674185.1 Monoplex corrugatus | reverse complement strand
AAAAACATCTATAGCAATTCATCATCACCATCATCATCATCAGGTGCCTTGCTGCATGGCGCTGGCGATCATGGACTTCCATCTGTCTCTGTCTCTTGTTGCCTCAAGCATCTCTTCCATCCTCCTTGTCTTCAGCCACTCTGCAAGTCCGTCTAGTATCTTCTCCCTGGGTCTACCTGGTGCTCTCATTCCCTCCAGCTTTCCTGTTCTGACCAGGTGCTCCAATTCCCCTTTTCTCATAAAATGGCCTATAAATGTTGCCTGTCTTTTCCTAATCTTCCTTATGAATGATCTACTTGTGTCTGCCTCCATCAAGACTGTCTCGTTTGTTTTCTTTGCGTCCATGGAACTCTCACATCTTCTTAGAAACCACATCTCACTGCTCAATTTGTTTGGCTTTGCTTGTGACAGTCACGCCTCACAACCGTACAACAGTATGTCTAGTAACATCAAGACTCTTCCTAGTAATAAGCTTTTGTTGTAGATCTTCATTTGATGCTGTTTTGGCTTGGCCGATTCTGCTGCTATTCTGATGTGCATCTGCCGTCTGGTAAATGACGTTCCAGTATTTAACTATCAACTGTCTCAAGTTGTGCGTTTGCTGTTATTACTGCATGAGGGATTTTGTGCTATTTAATTGATCACCATGACTCATCTTTCTGCTGTAAAATTTCTTTGTCACCAGTCTTTTGCTTCTTGAATCTGATTTTTCACAGGCTTCTTATCGAATTTCTCAACTTGTCCATTTCCTCACTTCACCACGTCTTCCAGAGCATGAATTGTTCTACATTTATATTAATTTCTTACTTCACTTCAACTGTTTTAAGATCCAGATTTAGTTTGATGTTGCTTAGGTCTGTGATCCTTTTCCTTATTACTAATCAAACATACAACTCAGTACAATTCATCAATACATAAAACTTTCATTTTGTACTAGCCAAGATTCTTGTTGATATTCTAATCTAAGCTTCTAAAAGCAGACTCACAGCATCGCAACGAACATTCCAACTTTGCCACTGATCACACATAAACATCACCAACGTCTCCAGAACACGCACTACGAAACGTTTTAATATTAATAACAAGTCAGCTACGATTATTATTATGGGGAGAAAACTATAACATATGATTTATAGAAGCAGATTTTGTTGATTTTGCTTTGTGTCTTTGTTTCCTTTTCTTCTTTTCAGCCTAATCTTCCACAACAGGATTGTGTGTCACTGTGACTGGTAGTGTTTTCTGCTGGCAGTAAAGAATTTCTAAATTCGTGCTGTTGCGAAAGTACAGAGGACGGCTACAACAACTAGTTTCAAGTTCTTGTGTTACTAAGGCTGCACTCCCCTCCCGGTCCAGTTCCTTGTTGATAACAACTAGAGTCTCAAAAAGCAACTGGAAATCACGGCATCAGTTGGCGTGAAGGAGGAAAACTGATTCCCTTGCTGATGATACAGCAGCATTATCACATAACTCTCAGAGTCTCCCAGAACTTGTAGACGCCGATTGGAGTGCAGGAGAACCGCGGGTTTAGCAATCAGTAGCAAATAGACAAGTCAGCTACCGATTGATTATTCATGGGGGAAAACCCCACTGTTGATGGCTTAACATATTCGGTAGTTCAATCAACAACCAGGGTGATATGGACTAAAAAATCAATCGCAGAAGAGGACAGGCAAGGCATCAGCTGCTTTCAAACACTTGACCAAAATTGGAAAAATCGAGTTCTCTTTAAACGTAAGATTCGATTCTTTAACTCCAACGAAAACAAACAAACAAACAAACAAACAAACAAACAAACAAACAAACAAACAAACAAACAAAACAAAAAACAAACAAACAAACAAAACAAAAACCAACAACAGCAACAAAAACAAAGCAAAAAAACAAACAAAACAAAACAAACTAAAAAAGACAGAAAGCAAGGCAACAAGGCAGAAACAAAGAGACTGACAGAAAAGAGGAAATTTCTAGCACAGAATTCCCAGAAGGTGAGGATACTATTATACTAAAAGAGCGTCAAGCATCTCACGGGAGACAAGCGACGAATGACGCCGGAATGACTGAAATGAACTGAAAACTACCAAAAGTGTGTGCAGTGAAGTGCTATGTCAATAATCATGAAATGCAGTGATACTTTTCAACTGTACAACACATTATTACACAACAACAAAACAAAAAACCCAAAAAATCCAAAAAACAAACCCAACAAAAACAAACAAACAAACAAACAAAAAAACAAAGTCAAAACACACAGACACGTGCAAGGCTGCACACATACACACACACACACACACACACACACACACACACACACACACACACACGCACACACACACACATACACACACACACACACACACTGACACACACACACACTGACACACACACACACACTGACACACACACACACAGACAAACTCTGACATACACACACACACACACACACATACACAACACACACACACACACCCTCACACACACACACACACTCACATTGATTATGTTCAATAAAGGCTATGACGCATGACGAGAGGATAGTCTAAACGTGATTACAATTCAGAATCAATAAGATCAGGACAGATAATAGACGAAAAAAGGATGACTAGATACATAGATGGAGATTAGATAAGACAGAACAACACACAAGAGAGAGAGAGAGAGAGAGAGAGAGAGAGAGACAGACAGACAGACAGACAGAGAACGAGAGACAGACAGACAACGAGAGAGAGAGAGAGAGCAAGAGAGAGAGAAGAAGAGAGAGAGACAGAGAGAGGGAGGAGAGAGAGAGAGAGAGAGAGAGAGAGAGACAGAGAGAAAGGGAGAAAGAGCAGACAGAGAGAGACAGAAGAAGAAGAGAGAGACAGAAGAGAAAGAGAGAAGGAGAAGAGAGAAGAGAGAAGAGAGAGAGAGGAAAAAAAAGAGAAGAAAGAAAGAGAGAAGAGAGAGAGAGAGAGAGGGAAAAAAATAATCATATATGACAGATAAGAGCAGACAAAGAAAGAGAGAGAGAAGAGGAGAGAGAGAGAGAGAGAAGAAGAAGACAAGACAGACAGTAGAGAGACAGAGAGAGAGAGAGAGAGAGAAGACAGACAGAAGAGACAGAGAGACGCGAAGAAGAAGAAAGACAGAGAAGAGACAGAAGAAGAAAAGAGCCAGAAGAGAGCAGAGAGAGCCAGAGAGAGCAGAGAGGTAATGATAGAAGAAAGAGACGGAAAGAGACAGAAAAAGAGACAGAGAGAGACAGAGCGAGAGAGATTTGTGAATCACAAAATCAGTTTGAATTGAACGTCAGTGAACGAATACCACAGTCAACTGACTTACCATAAGCAGCTCCTACCAAACAACAACAGCCATTAGCTTCTGTCTCACTGAACACAGAACATAACGGTAAGCCATTGATATGTCACTGTTTAAGTCATGATGTCAAAGAGATGTGGACTAACACACAAGCTTTACAGCTTAACCCTTTCTACCCAGAGACACTCATGATGGTACAAAGACCTTAGCAGTGCACTGGGTTTTGCGCAGGCTTAAGGAGTCTGTCAGATAATTGCTGACAGATTTGTGTGGAGTGCATATGGAATTGTGTCAGTGCGAATAATCCTTCTTGAACAAACTCCAAACTCAATGATGGTCATCATCAGGTGCCCTGCTGCATGGCGTTGGCGATCATGGACTTCCATCTGTCTCTATCTCTCGTTGCCCCTAGCATCTCCCCCACCCTCTCGTCCCCAGCCACTCTGCAAGTCCGTCCAGCATTTTCTCCCTGGGTCTACCTGGTGCTCTCTTTCCCTCCAGCTTTTCCGTTGTGACTAGGTGCTCCAAATCCCCCTTCCTCACAAAATGGCCTATAAATGTTGCCTGTTCTTTTCCTGATCTTCCTTATGAGTGATCTACTTGTGTCTGCCTCCATCAAGACTGTCTCGTTTGTTTTCTTTGCTGTCCATGGAACTCTCAACATTCTTCTTAGAAACCACATCTCGGCTGCCTCAATCTTGTTCTGGCTTTGTTTGATGATGGTGCAATCAGACAAATATTAGAAAGAATAAGAAATTGCATGCATCTTCAGAAGTATTGCTTTCATCATCGTAATGTGCCCTGCTGCAGGCTTTGGGCATCATGTCCGTCCATACGATTGTGTCCCTTGTCGCTGCAAGTACATCTCCCAGTCTCTCTGTACTCAGCCACCCTGCAAGTCCGTCTAGTATTTTCTCCCTGGGTCTACCTAGTGCTATCTTTCCCTCCAGCTTTCCTGTTGTGACTACTTGCTCTAATTTTTCTTGCCTCATAGAAAATTGTAATACTGTAAGCATAAAAACACAGTTCTTTTCTTTTAAAAAATTAGGCAGCTTCAGCTTCATTTCATTAACATATTTTTCTTTTTCGTACACAATCGTCACTTTGAAATGATCAGCTTGATAGTTTAAAACAACTGCGTAAAAGTACATTCTTAGTAAGAGTATAAACAAAGTTTCGACCCAATTGAATTGAAACAGTATTCTGGATTTTACCTTCAATCCTCTGGATTAGGACTTCTTTATTTTTCTTTTCAAAGGTCAGACAGGATTTGTTGCACTAGGCACAATCCATATTCACCGGCCATATCTCATAATTGTATTTTCCCATTCTCTCGATCATATGCTTATTATTTCCTTTCATTTGTGTATGTATGTGGGGATGTGCGTATGCATATGTTTTTATATGTCTGTATAAATGTACACACACAGATATATATGTATATATATGTCTATATATATACAACTTCATATATATACATATTTGTACATATATATAAGTACACACACACACACACACACACACACACACACACACACACACACACACACACACACACACATATATATATATATAAAATGATCGTGTGTGTGTGTGGGCGTGTGTGTGTGCGTGTGGCGTGTGTGTGTGTGTGTGTGTGTGTGTGTGTGTGTGTGTGTGTGTGTGTGTGTGTGTGTGTGTGTGTGTGTGTGTGTATGTATGCGAGCGCGTGTACGTACATTTCCGTTAAAGAAAGTGCACCTAGCGAGTGCATCATAGTCTGTTGATTTCCTGTGTTTTGACTCTGGACCCTCTTCAGGATAAAACAATAATTATATGGCATGACCACTTCCATATTATAGAATTTATCTTATTTGCCTCCCCTGTTCCCATTTACCACTACTCACAATGTACTTTGATTTCACATCAGTCATTTTCTCTTGCTTGACGAAACAACAGACATAGATTGAGGCAGCCGAGATGTGGTTTCTAAGAAGAGTGTTGAGAGTTCCATGGACAGCAGGGAAAGCAAACAAGACAGTCTTGATGGAGGCAGACACAGGTGGATCACTCATAAGGAAGACTGGGGAAAGACAGGCAACATTTGTGGGCCATTTTATGGGGAAGGGGGATTTGGAGAGCCTGGTCACGGCGGGAAAGCTGGGGGGAAAGAGAGCATCAGGTAGATCCAGGGAGAAAATGCTAGACGGACTTGCGGAGTGGCTGAAGACGAGGAGGGTGGAGGAGATGCTTGGGGCAACAAGAGATAGAGACAGATGGAAGTCCATGATCGCCAACGCCATGCGGCAGGGCACCTGATGATGACAACACGAGGAAATCAAGCTGTTGTTCCTCCATCTTGTATTCTGTTTGCTGTTTGTTCTGTGGTTGTTTCCTCCATTCTTGTATACTGTTCTGTTTTTTTGATTCTTGTATTGCTGTTTTCGTTCTGTGTTGAAATTATTCTTTTTTTACCACTTGACAAAGGCCAGTTGGCTGAAAACATGCCCTTCTTGTCTTATTATATCAAAGACCTGTTCTTATTCTATTTGCCTGTTTCTCGTTCCTGTGTACAACTGCAAAATTATTCATGATTATTTCCGTAATTGGCTTAGCTTGGCTGTTAAACTTGAAGACAAAGCAGTGTGTTTAATACACAATTGTTTGCATATTTAAAACTGTTGTTCTGGGTCCCATCCAGTACCTCGGGTGTTTCCTGTTAACACACACACACACACACACACACACACACACACACACAAAACACACCACACACAACACACACACACACACACACACACACACACGCACAGCACACACACACACACCACACTCACACAACACACGCACTCACCTCAACTCACAACATTACTACATATAATGTATATACGAGGTGTATACATATATATGTATGTATATAGGTAGAAAGAAACTCTAGGGAGAGCTAGACAACAGAAGGTCTTCAGAGAAGTAACCCCCTTTAGACAAGTGTTTCGGCCCTGAATTCCTTACACTCTCGGGGGGCCGGGCCACATCCAGGTCATGACTCCTGGATGCCCTTCTGCTGTTGTCTATTTTTTTTTTCCCACGCCGGGGATCGAACCTGGGCGATTCTGCGCTTCAGAACTGCGGTACGCGGTTTTACCAATGTGCTAACGGGGCACACATCATCTGTAGGGAATTTAATCCTTATGAAGTTCACTTTTCTGGTTCCTCCTTGCCCAGATCCAGCTTGAGCTCCTTTCTGCTGCCTCTGCCATCGCTTTAAGGGCTCTAGTCCTCTTCTTCCCAGAAATGGCGAGTTGTTTCATGAGATCATAAGCGGAGGTGCCCACAAACCCTCTTGCCCCGACCTCTATGGCGAAGATTTTGACCCGCAGACCTGCTTTCTTCAGGGTGCTGGCAAGACCGGCGTATTTTTCGGTCTTGTAGATATGTGCTTCTTCCATTCTGCTTTCGTATGGCACAGTGAGTTCTATCAGAATCACTTGTTTCGAGGAGTCAGAGTGGAGAGCGATGTCTGGTCTCATGCCTGTCTTGCTGATGACATCTGGGTAATTTCTCCACTCTGGGAGGTCTGCTGTACACTCCCAGTCGACTGCTCCATCCAGAAGACCCTTTGGCAATGTGCTGGTTGTCATAGCACTTTCGGGCCAGACCTGTTTCCCTCCTGCTTTGTAGAACGTTGTCATAGCAATTGGTGCGTTTGGGGTCATGGTTTTTTCGCTAACCACATCTGTGATCACTTTCAGAACTTGGTTGTGCCTCCATGTATACCTTCCTTGGGCTAGCGCTACTTTGCAAGAGCTTAGGACATGTTCCACTGTTTGTTATATATATATATATATATGATTATATATATATATATGTATATATATATATATATATACATACATAATATATATATATATATATATATATATATATATATATATATATAGATATATATATATACATATTGCGTCTGTTACCGATACTATTATATGTATATATAATTATGTGTATATATATATATGTACGTATATATATCTATATTTACATATTTGTGTATACAACTATCTACTCTATCTATCTATCTATCTATCTATCTATCTATCTATCTATCTATCTATCTATCTATCTACCTATCTATCTATCTATCTATCTAACTATCCATCCATCCATCCATCCATCCATCCATCCATTTATCCATCCATCCATCCATCCATCCATCCATCCGTCCGTCCA
>CM060308.1:6264482-6266982 GCA_030674185.1 Monoplex corrugatus | reverse complement strand
ACCCCGAGTGGCATAAGACAGTCATGGCTGTAGGAGACTGTCTGACGCCTTATAGTCACTCTACCAAGAGCGATGAAAACAGAGTGGGAGTGAGCGACGTTGTCACGAGATTTATCAGCTAACACGTAATGGCGACCAACAATATGCAATGGTTGGCTGACTGAGTTTCAGTTTTTGTTTCAGTTTCAGTTTCAGTTTCAGTTTCTCAAGATGACGTCTCCGCGCTCGGAATGAATTCCATAGGCACTAACGTCACAGGCCCCATGTGATGGAGAAGATCCAGATTGATCGCGGCACAAGCCTTAAGCCTGCACATAAACCCACCAGCTGGCCAGGTCCTGAGGTCCTACCTAGATAGTTCCATAACCCTGGGGTCGTAGGGGAGTGAGGTGGCAGAGACTTCAATTTTTTTCCGGGGCCAGCGTCACGAGGGTGGCGCCCATCCCCTCTCCCTCGATTCAAATTTGTATTCATATTCACTTTTTTTTTTACCAGGACTTCAGAAAGGCAAGAAGGCTATTTGATCTTCGAGGGGTGGGACCTGGGAAATCAACCCATCTCTCCACTTTTTTATATCAAGGAAGCCGGGCAATGTTCTGCTCTTCACGATTTTCAACTGCCGTAGGATCTTTACCGAGCGCAGCCACAAGGCACACGGGCCCGACTCGGTTTTCGTCCCCTTCCAAAGGACAAGACGTTCAGTTCGATTTTCCGGTCAAACCGAGGAGAAAAGTCGAGGCCTCTACGGGGAGCGAACCCTGGAACCTCGAGTTTAGTTATTGGCAGGCGAACGTCTGAACCATTCTGCCAGTCTTCTCCCTAAAAAAAACCCTCTACCAAGAGCGATGAAGACTGAGTAAGAGCGATGGAGGTTGTAATGAGATTTATCAGCTGACACGTAACCGCGACCAACAACGTGCAATGATGCGCTGACTGAAGCTGTGGCCACGTAAGTTCGATCTCAGGCCCGATATCTGTCAGTACACGATCGGTTGGGCTTTAAACAACATTAACAATCAGCAGTCAGTAGTTTTGCCACTTCAAACAGATCCAGGAACAAACAGGCTGTGCCTGAATCAGTCTGCTATGACAACTATCAGAAACCATACTGCGTGAGGTGGGAATTGTGCCTGTTACTCATCGAACTGTCTTGTCTCCCTTTGAGGGCACAATTACTGATTGCCTCTCTTGGCCTGCAGGCTAGGTGCTGCTGACTTGTGTGACCGTTTATAGACAATACAGGTCCTGCAGGATTTATCTATATCTACTTGAACGATGTGAGAGTAAAATATATCGTAAGAGAGTTAACATCTCATATTCACTCAGTTGAAACAACATCTCACACATGCATGAGGAAGTTTAAGAAACAGAGTGCTAAATGTTCTAGTGCCCTAAAAAACGATCTCACACGTGGACAACAAAGCTAAAGTAACAAAACAAACAAACAACAAACAAACAAACAAACAAACAACAAAACATTTAAACAAACTGGAAAAGAAAGCTGAAACCAACCAACCAACCAACCAACCAACCACAACCAACCAACCAACCAAACAAACAACAAACAAACAAACAAACACACTGAACAACAAACTAAAAAACAAAAACAAAACAACAACAAACAGACAAGAAAACAAACAAACAAACAAACAAGCAACAAACAAACAAACAAACAAACACACTGAACAACAAACTAAAAAAACAAAAACAAAACAACAACAAACAGACAAGAAAACAACAAACAAACAAACAAAACAAAAAAACAAACAAACAAACAAACAAACACACAAACAAAAAAACAAACAAACAAACAAACAAAACAAACAGAGTGGAAAATGTTCTTGTGCACTCAAAAATGATCTCATACAAGGACAAAGAAACTTTAGGAACAGGTTGCTGAATGAGCTAGACCACATAAATAAATAAGAGCGTAGTGTCCATTTCTAGTTATCAGTTTCCCCCAACAATCACGCAATGTGAAAATCTATCAGTAGATGAGCAATAGACAGCCTGTATGAAAGAAGAGTGGCAGAATTGGTTCAGAAGTTCACCTGCCAACAGCTAAACTCGAGGTTTCAGGGTTTGTTTCCCGTTGACGCCAAACATTTCTTCTCAGTTTGATCTGAAAATCAAACTGAACGTCTAGTCCTCCGGAAGGGGACGAAAAACGAGTCAGACCTATGTGCCCTCTAGCCTGCACACGCTAAAGATCCCATCATCATCATCATCATCAGGTGCCCTGCCGCATGGCGTTGGCGACCATGGACTTCCATCTGTCTCTATCTCTCGTTGCCCCTAGCATCTCCCCCACCCCCCTCGTCCCCAGCCACTCTGCAAGTCCGTCCAGCATTTTCTCTCTGGGTCTACCCGGTGCTGTCTTTCCCTCCCGCTTTCCCGTTGTGACCAGGTGCTCCAAATCCCCCTTCCTCATAAAATGGCGTATAAATGTTGCCTGTCTTTTCCTAATCTTCCTTATCAGTGATCTACTTGTGTCTGCCTC
>CM060308.1:6254482-6259482 GCA_030674185.1 Monoplex corrugatus | reverse complement strand
GACAACAGTACAACGCTGAATGACCTTCGCTGGACGTACAAACAGGCCGTGACCTTGAAAACTTCCCCCTCCCCCACTCCCCTTTCCACCCACCTCCACCTCCATCCCTCCGGACATGTCAGTATTCTACAGCTCCTGGACATCCCCAGGACAAGCCAAGTCCGGTATGCACGTGCATGCCAAGTCAGAGGTACGATAAGCATCAGGGGAAATAACGGAAGTGGCCGGCAAGGGGCGATAAATTGGCGATTATTAAAGATGACACTCTACTTAAACATCGCTCATCACTACGTCCAGTCCTGAAAGCCTTGATTTGCTCATCAGGGGGTGGGAAAGGGAAAAGCTGAGCTCTCAATAACTACGTTGTAGTTCGCTCCCCTGTTGGTTTGTTACCATCGTTTGTTCAGTGGCCTGCGTCAGTGGTCCTATTGACTGAGCCAATAGGAACAGCCTTGATGGCGAATGGGGTGGTGGATGAACTCTGTTGTCCATAGCACGCGCTCATTGCCTGCTGATGCTTGGACAAAGAGAGAACTGACGCTATAGCTGGACTTTTTCAACATAATGAAAAACAATTTTGTTTTCATAAACGTTCTATGGGAAAGAGGGGTTATTGTGGACAAATGTTCATTATTGAGTTTTACAATCCATCTTGAAATTTCGAAGTTTTTAAGTTAACCTTGATGAACAGAGTTAGTTTATCTATCATACTTTTCTATACTTTTCTTTTTAGGCTGGCTTAAGCTTTATAAATGCATTTTGATAAGGGAAATAATACACAAATAAAATGATGACAAAAAGCTTCCTTAAAGAACCCCCAGAACAGCCACACTATGAATGCCAAACAGGTCCAGCCCAGCCACTGAAGCAAGAAAGAATGGAAGATCCCCTGTTGCCTTACTCTGGGCCTTTCATCTGTCTATTGGGCAGGCCATCTAGTCACCAGCTCACATAGCTGCCTGCTCTTTTCCCCTTACAAAACCTTACTCTTTTGGAACCAGAAAAAAACACGAAAACAGAATCAGAATGCGTATTTGAATACAACCAGAAAAGTCTGATTTTTGTCGGTTCTGTCTTTGGTTTTTTTATGGTTCCTGTTGTATTAAATACGCGTTCTGATTCTGTTTTGTGTTTTTGTGTGTGTGTCTTTGTTGTTGTTTTTTTTTTTGTTCGTTCCTGTTTGCTTGAACGCGGGCAGTCACACTTGTTTTGAATTTCGTCTTACTCTTTTGGTTTGTGAATGCAGGTCTGTAAAGATATGAACGCAGGTCTGTAAAGCAGTGTATGAATTTAATCGTATATGAGGCATAACTACCTGTTCTGTTAATTAAAAATGTTTTTGTTATTCAGGGCTCATTTACACAGAGCACAGGTCTTGATGGAAAACAGTGATCTCTCGTAATGGCTCTATATAGTGTCAACAAAATATATGACTGAGCAAGCGATAGACTAACATTGAAAAACAGTATATGAATTTAGATAACAGGAAATGGCAGTATGCGTTACCGGCCTTGATCAAAACATGTTTTTGTGATCTGTTAACGTTAGCACAGAGCATACAATCCTTTAATTAAAACAAAGCAAAGCAAAACAAAACAAACAAACAAAAATCCCAGCCACAACAACAAACAAAAACTTCCGGAATACGGTTCTGAGGGTCTGAGATTGTGATTTGATGGCAGAGAACAATGGAACCATTCATCACAGTCTGTTATGCAGAGGAGTGGGATGTACACGATGGTATTTCCAATTATGATACCAATGAAAGAAAAAAAGTAAAAAAACAAAACAAAACAAAACAAAACAAACAAAACTACTGCATAGAAAGAAAGAGAGAAGAGTTATTTGAGAAGCCCAAAAACACTGTGACGTACACGTCACTGGACACTATGATCAGCTGATTCATCATCATCGACCATCATATCTGTCCTTGACGCCAAAGATTGAACCAAAAGATAAAATGAAAAATAAAATGAAATATAAAGTATACAAAATATACAAAATAAAAGCCAAGCCAACAATTGTTCTTTCTTTCCTTTGTCATAAGACCTTTACCTTGAACAGATGTTTCTTTTCTTTTGAAACCTTCAAACAATGCATAAAATGTAAACTTGAATATCATCTGTAGACATATAAATTCAATCACATGAATTTGAATAAATTGATCAGAATATAAATGACACAATGAATAGATACAAAATGATATAATTACAACCTTGAATGTGAATAACTATGTTTTTGTGCATACAGAATTATACACATATTGAATCCCCCTAGTTTATGCTTATCAATCATGAACAACAAAACTCAGGAAAAATGTTTAGTGTATTCAAATGTTGTGAAATATGAAACATGTGTTACATGTTGATATCAACAAGAAACATTTTGCTTTCAGTCCATCAGTACTTCAAAACTGTTAATGTTATCTGACCAACATTTGTTCAGAGCCAAAATTGTCGCACAGTCATACACATGTTTACACATTTTATCATTGCGACTGGAAAACTGGATCAGGTATCAGATTGTGACAGACCTGCCACCGTGTATTTTCGACTGGAGTCCAGACGGCGATCTCAGTCAACCAACTATCTTCCTGAGGTACCCAAGTATGTCTATGAAAACCGAAGCCAGACTGATCAATGCTGTCTTTGTTCCCATCTTCACCTATCAGTGCCAGACCTGGTATATGAACAAAGTTCTGGAGCGAAGACTTACAACTTGTGAGATGAACATGTCTCTGGCGAGCAGCTGGTAAAACCAGAAAGGACCAGGTCAGGAACAATGATGACATCAGACAGATGGCTGGCTGGCACTGCATCTATCAACTTGTACAAAACACACCAACACATAAAGTGGTTTGGTCAACTGACAAGAATGCCAGCCAACCAGCCAGCCCTGCAAGCCTGCAGCACCAGGTACTCAGGCTATAGAACCAGAAGACCACGCTGGTGGTGGATTGAGGGAGTTTCAAACATGCTCTGCACCCATAGCTAACCCAAGTCTCCCATCTTGCCACAGCTTGCCAGTTTCATCTCCCCACAACACCTTCTTGGTATAAACTGTTGGACGAAAGAGAGAGAGAGAGAGAGAGAGAGAGAGAGAGAGAGAGAGACAGACAGACAGAGAGACAGACAGACAGAGAGACAGAGAGACAGAGACAGACAGACAGAGAAGGACAGAGAGAGACAGAGAGAAACAGAGACAGAGAGAGGGAGAGAGGGAGAGAGGGAGAGAGGGAGAGAGGGAGAGAGACAGAGACAGAGAGAAAGAGAAGAGAGAGAGAGAGAGAGAGAAAAGAGAGAGAGAAAGAGAGAAAGAGAGAAAGAGAGAGAGACAGAGACAGAGAGAGAGAGAGACAAACAAGACAGAGAGACAGAACAGAGAGACAGAGAGAGACAGAGAGATAGAGAGACAGAGACAGAGAAAGAAAGAATGAAAGAAAAAAGAGACAGACAGAGAGACAGAGACAGAGACAGAGAGTGGGGAGCGTAGAAGACAGAAAACAGACACAGGCCACTACACATGTAATTGAAACACGTAGAAAGACTAATGACAACAGCAGGAGGACGCTGAGTGACATTTGCTGGACGTACAAGCTGGTGTGTCCTTGAAAAGTCCCCCCCCCCACACTCCCCTTTCCAACCACCTCCACCTCCACCCCTCAGGACATCTCAGTATTCTACATGTACAGCTCCTGGACATCCACAGGACAAGCCAACACCGGGACATAACCACACGATGTGCACCAACCAGGCCCAGCCTAGCCACCAGACCAAGAGAGAATGGACACGGCTGCATTTTCCCAGCCATTCTGACACCCTTTAGTTGGAAAAAACCTTTCTGCCAGCCGGCATCGCCTGCGAGTGCTATTTTTAGCCAGGCAGGTTTGACCAAAGTCCATCGTCTTGTGCTACAGCAATACTTTGTAACTGCTTTGTTCTTTCAAGAGTTACTCCAATCATGGTCAATCTGTAGGCCTGTACTTCCACACGCTCCTGTGCCTCGCCGCAGGATGGGTGAAAGTGGTGTGGAAAAGATGCGTGCTATTTATAGCTTGCAGTGCAGAACCAAACAGTGGGGGCCAACTAAAGTGTCTCGGATTTGTGCGACGTGTGGAAGAGCTTTCTTTTGCCTTCTTCTGGGTCTTCATCTCTCTTTTGGGCAGCCCGTCTAACCACCAGCTAGCATGGCTACCAGTTCATTCCCCTTACTATGCCTTGCTTTTTTTGCTCTGTGACTGCCTGTCTGTTAAGCAGTGCATGGATTGTACTCATGCATGAAACTGGTAGCATGAGTTGTGGTTGACATGAACTATCTGTTCCATTTATCAAAAATGTTTTTTTGTTATTCAGGGCTGAGTTACACAGAACACAGGCCTTGATGGAAAACGGTGATCTCTCGTAATGGATCTGTATAGTGGCAACAAAATATGTGACTGAGCAAGCGATAGGCTAACATTGAAAAACAGTATATGATTTTAGAATACAGTAAATGGCAGTATGGGTTACTGGCCTTGATCTGATCAAAACATGTTTTGGTGATTCTGTTAACGTTAGCACTGAGCATACAATCACTTGCTAAAAACAAAATAAACAAACAAACAAACAAAAACTTCCAGCCCCAACAACAAACAAAAAATCCCCGATGACAGTTCTGAAGGTCTGAGATGTGATCTGATGGCAGAGAACAATGAAACCATTCTTATAACAATCTGTTCTGTTATAAAGAGGAGTGGGATGTACGCAATGATACTTCCAATCATAATACTGTTGGAAGAAGAGAAGTAGAAAAAACAAAACAACTACTACATAGAAAGAAAGAGAGGAGAGTTATTTGAGAAGCGCAAAAAAACGTTTTGACGTACACGTCACTGAACACCACGTTCGACTGATTTATCATCATCAATCTTCATACCTGTCCTTGGCCTTTGTCAAAATGAAATAGATAGAAACAAAAGATAAAATAAAATACATAATATATAAGATGAGAGCCATGCCACC
>CM060308.1:6234482-6244482 GCA_030674185.1 Monoplex corrugatus | reverse complement strand
CATTAAGACGGGCGACGGAGTGGTCATTTTTTATGTTCAGATGTGGATAGGACCCTAAATATCAAATCTTCAGTCCACGGTTCTACTATGCTGTTAAACTGGATACGTATCTGTATATACATTACAAGTGTTGTGTTTTGTCATCGTAAGTGTCTTCTGTATTGATTTGAAGCGAGGAAACCTTCCTTCCTGGTTAACAGATACAAAATTAACTGTTCCAGTCTAAACAAAGCTATTTTGTGTATGTTTTTAGTAAACAAAAACAACTAAACACGCAAGCAACCGAGCAACCAAGCAAACAAACAAGCGAGTGAGCAAGCAAGTAAGCAACCAATCGACCAAGCAACCAAGCAACCACCTAACCCAATTTCAGTTTCACTTTCTCAAGACGATGTCTCCGCGCTCAGAATGAAGTCCATATACACTAACGTCACTAACCTAATCAAATGACTGACCAACCAACCAACCAACCGACCAACCAACCAACCAACCAACCAACCAACCAACCAACCAATCAGCCCACCAACCAACCAACCAACCAACCAACCAACCAACCAACTGATGGATAGACAACCAATTAACCAAGCAAGCAAGCAAGCAAGCAGCCAACCAAGCAACCAACGAACCAACCGACCAAGCAAGCAAGCAAGCAAGCAAGCAACCAACCAACCGACCAACCAACCAACCAACCAACCAACCAACCAACCAACCAACCAACCAACCAACCAACAACCAACAACCAACCAACCAACCAACCAACCAACCAACCAACCAACCAACCAACCAACCAACCAAACCAACCAACCAACAACCAACAACCAACCAACCAACAACCAACAACCAACCAACCAACCAACCAAACCAACCAACCAACCAACCAACCAACCAACCAACCAACCAACAACCAATCAACCAACCAACCAACCAACCAACCAACCAACCAACCAACCAACCGACCGACCAGCCAACAACCAACCAACCAACCAACCAACCAACCAACAACCAACCAACCAACCAACCAACCAACCATCCTACCAACCAACCAACTGACCGACCAACCAACCAACCGACTAACCAACCAACAAAACCAACCAACAAACCAACCAACAAACCAACCAACAAACCAACCAACCAGCAACCAACCAACCAAGCAACCAACCAACCAACTAACCAACCAACAAGCCAACCAGCCAACCAGCCAACCAACCAACCAACCAACCAGCCAACCAACCAACCAACCAACCGACAAACCACCAACCAACCAACCAACCAACCAACCAAACCCAAAAGAACACTCTTTTGAAAACCACTGAAAACTGCGCTCTCTTTTCTAAGGCACAGAGAAAAGAGGGATCCTTTGTATGGTAGAACTATCTTAGCAATCTGATTGTTTTTCCCTTTTTTTTGCCTTTGTGTTGCTGCTCGTGGATAGAAAGGCACTGAATTGCTCCCTTTATTTCTTTGTTGTAATTCAATGTTTTTATCATTTTCTTTCTTTTTTTTTAGTGTGGAACCAATGTCGATTTCAGCGAGGACGGGCCTTCAGGTCACGTAGGTATTTATGTGTTTGTGGTGTGTGTGTTGTGTGTGTGTTTTTGTGTGTGTGTGTGTGTGTGTGTGTGGTGTGTGTGTGTGTGTGTGGTGTGTGTGTTGTGTTGTGTTGTGTTGTGTTGTGTTGTGTTGGTTGTGTTGTGTGTGTGTTCGTTGCTTGATTTAACGTCTTTTCACTATAAGTGATATTAGACGGGGAAAAATGGCATGGAGGATGAAATAAGGGGGGGGGGGGGGGGTGTGGAGGGGAGAGGGGAACGGAGTAAGGGACGTAAAAAAAAATTAAAAGGAAGCGGCAAGGTCTTAAGAAAAAGGATATGGATGAACAGAGAAATGAAACTAGAACAACGCTAACATCAATAATGTAAAAGAAAAATCGTCATAAAAACAAAACAAAACAAAACATATTCATAATTATAATAATAATCTTAAAGTAACGCATTAACAGGACTGTGAACCAATGATTCTGAAATTTTAACTAACAAAACTTGATCCGATACTACTTCTTTAAAATGCGTTTCAAGATAGTTTCCTTGTGTAAACGTCTTTGGTAAAAAGGAACGAAGCTTTCTGCAGTAAAACAAACAGTGATACAATGTGAATTGTTCGCCACAAATACATAAAACGTTGTTACAATATTTTGTTTTCAAAGCGTTCAGTTGAATGCGAAAATATGTCATAACAATTAATCTCAAATGATATAACGAGGAATACTGCAAATTTTTACAGATATTTTGAACTGAAAGTTTGATTCTTTTTTGAGACACAAATTTTTCATTTAAATGTTCATGAAATCGAATCCATGATGCTAATTCTAGCGAGTTGCAAGCTTCTTTTACCGAGGTGTTAACATGTAATTCTATGGAATTTTCAGAATGGAGGGCACCGGATTTAGCTGCTCTGTCAACTACGTTGTTGCCATGAAGACCAACATGAGAAGGCACCCAGCATAAATTGATTTCCGAACCATTTATCTTTAAACAATGTATTAGATGATTTGCCTCAATAATTAAGTCAGGTCTTGTGTCTGTATCAAAAGACTGTAAGGCATATAATACAGATTTTGAATCAACAAAGAGAACTACTTTGAATGACACAGGCCGAAGGCTTATTAAATAATGCAACGCTTGAACAACAGCGACCAATTCTGCTGTATATATAGATACATTTGCCCCAATGAAAAAAGACTTTTTAATGTTAAATTTTGGAACATAAAAGGCTGCTCCAGCGCTCTGGTTTGCTAAGACTGACCCATCGGTAAAAATGTGGAGGTGGGTACTGTACTTTTCATCGATGTGTTCACAAGCTGTGGATAGCGTAATGTTGACATTATCATCTTTTTTAACTTTTGCATAATCGAGATCAAATGTGGCATTTAGCATTTCCCATGTAGGGATAGGCGTTATCGTTGGTTTCTCAGCAATTTCATCCATTGTTATGTTGGACTGTTTGATCAGGCCAGATATGTAAGTTGCGGCTGTAATTTGTGATGAAATGTTTTTTGCTCGTTTTGGAAAGTCAGTATCAGACCTGATCTTAATTTCTTTGCTCACAAAATTATCCACTTGAGAAGTAGTTCTAATTGCAAACTTTGCTGTAGCTAACTCACGATGGTTGTTTAAAGGTAGAATTCCAGCAACTTTGTACGTTTCCAGAGTAGAAGCATGAGTTGGTACACCTAGTGCAATTTTAAGACTTTTGCAGTCCAAGCTCTGAATCTTTTTTAGTAAATATTTGGGTGCATTGAAGAAAACTTCTTGCGCGTAGGATAATTTAGACCTGACCAGCGCTGTTGACAGATGAATCAGTACATTTGTATCCATTCCCCAGGGTAATTTGCTTATTATCTTTAGAAAATTTAAGGTTTTTCGCGCTTTTGTTAAAATATAATCAAAATGGACATTCCAGCTTAATTTGGACGTGATGTAAACTCCCAGGAATTTTACGACCTGTTTGTAATTTAACACTTCACCAAGCAATTTGAAAATAGGCAAGTTATTTGAGTTACCACCAGGATCAAACAGCATCATGTTAGTTTTTTCTGCTGACAACGACAGCCCATTTTCTAACATATAGTTTCCAAGATTATCAAGATCAATTTGATACAACTTCCTGATGTAATTTCGCGTTCTCTGTGGAGTTGTCTTTTTTAAAGTGATATTCATCCAAGTGCATATATCATCAGCGTACTGTACTAAAACAACACGATTTGAAAGAGCTTTAGGAAGATCCTGTATAAGGATATTAAATAAAATAGGTGCTATCACTGAACCTTGTGGAATCCCCATGTCGAGGCATCGTGAAGAAGAATAACTAGCTCCCACTCTTGCCTGAATTGTTCTATTAGCTAAAAAAGATTTAATGTAATTGAACATATTGCCCGATAAACCAACAGATTTTAGCTTGAACAATAAACGTTTATGCCAAACTTGATCGTAAGCTTTTTTCACATCAAAGAAAGTAGCTAAAACACTTTTTCTGCGGGCAAACTGTTGTTTGATCTGAGTTGTAAGTTTAACTAGGTGCTCAACTGCGGATCTTCCTTTTCTAAAACCTGCCTGGTTTACCGGAATAACGTTATTTTTATCACAGTAGTGTAAAAGTCTGTTTAAGACCAATCTTTCCATTAGTTTGCTTGTGTGGGACGTTAAAGCAATAGGTCTGTAACTGTTTTTATCGGTTTTCGATTTTCCTGTTTTTAAGATTGGTATAACTATAGATTTTTGCCAGATTTGTGGCACAGTTCCAGTAACCCAGCATTTCTGCAAAATTTTGTGTAGGAAAATAAGGTAGTTTTCAGGGAGATGTTTAATCATTTCAGTCGAAACTGCATCAACACCTACCGAACTCTTTTTGTTGTGTAGAGACAGTACTGTGTTTTTTAGCTCTTCTAAGGTGATTGGAGAATTAAACCAGAGATCATTCTGTGGTACTGGATCAGTGTAGATTGGGTTGTAATCTTCCATTTCTCTGTGATGTTTGCAGTCAGGAGATAAACCTTCAACTTTACTGTTTTTGGCGAACAGATCCACAAAAGTTTCTGCTTTGTCCATGTCTGAAGGAAATGTGTTACATGTTTCAATCATTATCGGACACCTAGGTAAGTTGGTTCCATCCTTCATTTGTTTCATTTTCGTCCAGACTTTATGGAAATCTTTGAAATCTGAAATTTCTTTTGTGCAGAATGATGCCCAATAATCTTTCTTTGCTTCAGCAATGATTTTGTTACATTGGATGTTAGCTTTTTTCATTTCGACATGATCCTCAGGTTTCCGGCTTTTGATGTAGATTTTGAATTTCTCCCTTTTATATTGAACTGCTTTCTCACATGCCTCTGTCCACCAAACATTACCCAATCGATTATTTGATCTAGAAGATTTGAGTTTCGGAATCGATAGGTCTGCAGCGGCTAAAATTGACTCTTGGAATTTAGAAAACATAATGTCTACATTTTCACTTTCATAATGTCTGTAATCTTGATTAGCTAGAGCAGTTCGAAATAAGGACCAGTCAGAACGCTTGTAATTATATTTTGGAATAATTTCAGGAGAGCTGTCTTTCATCCTGATGTTTTTGTCAGTTATGGTTATGATGATAGGTAGGTGATCGCTTCCCAAAGTGTCTCTGTGAGTTTCCCAGGTACAGGATGGTGCTAATTCTGGTGAGATTAGAGACAAATCGATGGCTGTCGCCCTGTGTTTGGAAACATCAGGGATCCTAGTGACACTACCATCATTTAGAAGGTAAAGCGAACTATCAACGATATTTTCTACCAAACGATTGCTCGTAACAGTAGAACAGTTCTTTTCCCAAAATGGGGAGTGGGAATTAAAGTCTCCACCTATTAGCCATTTACCACGCTGCTGATCTTGGATAGTGCGCAGCCATTCTGTGTTGTGGTCATTTGGACCTGTTGGTAGGTAGACTGACAAAACGTTAATGTTTAGAGAATTGCTTAATTGGACAGTGGCAGCACAAGCATGCAAATCTTCGCTTGATTTCAAAACTGGGGAAGTAAGTAAGCAGTATTGTAACTCTTTGAGTATATAAATCGCGGTGGATACCTTCTTCCCGTGATTCCCACATTCATAGACTGGAGGATATAATAATAATTGGGGAAATTGGGAAGCTTGGTAGCGACAACATTCATCGACTGTAGAATCAAAATTTCACACCTATTTGATGCTAGGAAATGCTCCAAGTAAGCCGAATTGGTGGAAAGGGATCTACAATTCCATTGCAAAAACTTGACTTGGGATTGTTTTCGCATTGCTGATATTGGTTAATCTCTAACTTTCTATTAACTGTTATTTATGGTCGATAATAATGAATACTTTGATTTTCTGTGTCCAGGAGAACTGGACAGAAAGAAAATTACGTAATTACTTAGACTACGAAGTAAAGAAAACAAAATTGTAGCAAAATCAATAAAAAGAAAATTACATAGTCCAACGTATGAATAACTTATAAAGGTGATAATAGATTACAAGGGATAACAAATAACCAAAAATCAAAATAATGGCATTCACGTCTTCAAATGTACAGAGTGTATAGTCTGACCGAGTCTTGATAGTCGGACTAAAACCTAGTTATTGTTTATTTTCAGCAGAAGAAATGTCAGAGATGACGAGGAAAAAGTCCTGTGACATGAACATTAAGTATTGTATATGTAATACTGTTATTTCAAAACATATTATACGGCCACCATGGTGTGTAGTTGTCAAAAGGGTGGTACTGTCCTCTGGAGAATCTGGAAGGGTGTAGCTGTGATGATCTTGATCTTGATGTTCTCCTTGGAGTCTCCCAAAATAGGTCTCGAATGTGTCTTCCAAGATTTCCTGCAATGATGCTACTTCCTCTGGTGGTGGGGTGAATGTCGTCTTTTAGAAATTGTTGAGTGGTACGAAGGTTCTCATGTGATACAAAAGAAATATTTTTCATATCAACAAGTTCAGCAGATAGAAAAGCGTTGAACAGATTTCGTTGAACCTCCATTCGGGCCTGCCGTACAGGGGCAACCTTACTAACGACTAGTTTAGATTTTGGATGTTCTTGTGCTATTTGTTTTATGCCTGAAGCGAGATGTTCAGTTGTTGCAGGGAGATCTTTGCTGTTCAATTCATGCACACCACAGTGAAAAACAATACAGTCTGCTGAATCATCAAATTTGGAAAAGGCCATATCTAATGAGCTTTTAATGTTATGAGGGTCGTTCACAGGGCACGAGTCTCCTTCAAAACCGTAAGATCGTCCCAGTCTTCTTGAGTTGACACCTTTCAACACAGAGTCGTGGACAGTGAGAACGTACGGAAGATCGTGGGTCTTTTTATGTTGTTTTGAAATATTTTCAGAACGGGATGGTGTAGGCCTATGTTTGGGAAGCGAAATGACGTCTTTAGTTGGTATGACGTCATGACGTTGTTCTTTCTTGTTTTTTATTTTATTTTCAGGCACTTTTGTTGCTTGCTGTTTAGTTTTGCTGCTGGGTTTTGGTGCCTTGAGGTTTCGGGTCTGTTTGTCGTCCTGCTTGCTTGTGTGGTTTTGTTTCAGTGCCTCAGCGTAGGTGGGATGTGTGTCATGTAGATCCGTCTGTGTGTGACAGTTACGGGTTGTCATGGTGATGTTCTTTTTTTGCTGGTTAGTGAGTAGAGTAAGGACCGTCTTTTCCAGAGAATTGACTTGGTCCCGCAGAGCCAGTATGATGTTTTTTAGTTCTGCCGTACTCACGCAGTCCGCCGAGCTGGGAAGAGGCGCTGTGCAGGTTGTCCCACTCTGCGTGTCAGTGGGAGTCGTGGTCGGTGCACCAGATGTAGCGTTAGGCCTAGCGTCAGACTCGGCGACTGTCGATTTCGGGTCCTTTTCAGTCTTTGCTCCCGCGGCACTGGACGATATCTTCTCTCCATCAGCCTTGCCCTCTGATGCGTCTTCTTGTTTCTTTTGGGCAAGGCGGCCTCTTCTCGTTCTTGTCATATTGGGCCTTTTACATGTTTTCTCCGACAGCTGAAAATTTGTTAGTTAGGTGTCTCCGCCATCTTGAATTTCGTGTGTTGTGTGTGTGTGTGTGTGTGTGTGTGTGTGTGTGTGTGTGTGTGTGTGGTGTGTGTGTGTGTGTGTGTGTGTGTGTGTGTGTGTGTGTGTGTGTGTGCAAGCGTTCGTGCGTGCGTGCGTGCGTGTGTATGTGTGTATGTGTGTATGTGTCCTTGTTTTTACGTAGTATGTGTGTTTGTGTATGTGTATGTGTGTGTATGTGTGTGTGTTTTAGTTTGTGTTTGTGTTTGTAAGTGTGTGTGTGTATGTGTATGAGTGTGTGTAAGTGCGTGTGTATGTATGTATGTATGTATGTGCATGTATGTATGTGTATGTATGTATGTAGGTAGGTATATATGTATGTATGCATCTATGTATCTATGTATGAATGTATGTATGTACATATGTATGTACGAGTATGTATGAGTGTGTGTGTGTATGTGTGTGTGTGTGTGTGTGTGTGTGTGTGTGAGAGAGAGAGATAGAGAAATAGAGATAGAGATAGACAGAAAGCGAGACAGATAGACAGACAGACAGACAGACAGACAGACAGACAGACAGAGACAGAGAGAGACAGACAGACAGAAAGACAGACGGCGACCACACACACACACACACCCACACACACACACACACACACACACACACACACACACACACACACACACACACACACACACACACACACCACACACACACGCACACACAGAGAGAGACAGAGACAGAGACAGAGACAGAGACAGAGACAGAGACAGAGACAGAGAGTGTGTGTGTAGCAGTATGAGCGAACGGGAGCGTACAATAATGAGTATTGACTTAAACTAAGTATGGCGCGCTGTTGCCACGTAGCTGTTAATCCAAAACACAGTAGAAATTGCTTCAAGCAATATTGATTTGCCCTGAAATAGAAGCTTAGGAATGAGGAGACACTTAATTTAATGACAGTGATAGGAGACTACGAAAACATATAGAAAATATTCTTGGGGAGTGTTAACTTCAACAGAGTTCAAAGTACTCAGCTGTAAGACAAGCTCTTTGGGACTTTTTGCTATTATCCTTGAAAAACGAAAGTGTTTTGAGTTCTATGTGCGCATCTTCTTCCTTCCAGCTTCCCTGTTGTGACTAGGTGCTCTAATTTCTCTTGCCTCATAAAAATGTCCTATAACTGTTGCTTGTCTTCTCCTAATTTTCTTCATTAATGTTCGTCTTGTGTCTGCCTCTTTGTCTTCTCCTAATTTTCTTCATTAATGTTCGTCTTGTGTCTGCATCCTTCCAAGACTGCCTCGTTTGTTTTCTTTACTGTCTATGGAACTCTCAACGTTCTTCTTAGAAACTATATTTCAGATGCCTGAGTCTTGTTCTGAAAGCTAGAGGGTTAAAAGCACTAAGTAGACCCAGGGAGAAAATATTTGGACGGACTTGCAGAGTGGCTGAAGACAGAGAGGGTGGAAGATGTACTTGCAGCGACTAGGGATAGATTCGTGTGGAGGGCCATGATCGCCAACGCCATGCGGCAGGGCACGTGATGATGATGATGACGATGGTGTCTTCTTCAGAACACTGTCTTATTAATTGTGAATAATGTATGTTATGGGTTTATTTGTAGTTTAATAAGTTTCCAGGGTTCGTTTCCCGTTGAGTTCCACTTTTCTCCTCAGTTAGATCGGATTATCGAACTGACCGTTAAAGATCCCACGGCTGTTGAAAATTGTAAATAGCAGGGCTTTCGACATGCTGTCCTGGTATAAAACATCGGAGATCTAGACTGATTTCCCAGGTCCCTTCCCTTGAAGGCCAATTAGCCTTCTTGACAGTCTAAAGTCTTGGTTAAAAAAGAAAAAAAAAAAGGGGGGGGGTGGAGGGGGTCGCGCTGCGCTGTGGCGCTGCGCTGTGGCGATGCCTCTCAAAGGGGAAAGCAGCCCCAGTTTCACAAGGTAAATCCACTATAACAATAGAAATGAATATGAATATATCCATCTGTCTATCTGTCTATCTATCTATCTATCTATCTATCTATCTATCTATCAGTCTATCTGTCTATCTATCTATCTATCTTTCTATCTATCTGTCTTTCTATCTATCTATCTATCTATCTATCTGTCTATCTGTCTATCTATCTATTTATCTATCTATCTATCTATCTATCTATCTATCTATCTATCTAATTATCCAATCATCTATCTATCTATCTATCTATCTGTCTATCTATCTATCTATCTAAATATCTAATCATCTATCTATCTATCTATCTGTCTATCTATCTATCTATCTATCTGTCTATCTGTCTATCTATCTATCTATTTATCTATCTATCTATCTATCTATCTAATTATCTGTCTATCTATCTATCCATCTATCTATCTACCTGATTATTTATCCATCCATCTATCTGTCTATCTATCTATCTATCTATCTAACTATC
>CM060308.1:6209482-6221982 GCA_030674185.1 Monoplex corrugatus | reverse complement strand
TCTCTCTGTGCGCGTGTGTGCGTGTGTGCGTGTTTTTGCCGGGGCGAGGTTTAAGGATTGTGGATCTAGCAGTTATAGTGAAAAATGCTGTTGTAAAATTCGTTGCTCTGTCTCACAGGATCCTTACAAACAGCTTTGCGCCCTCTAGATAAAAAAACAAAACGAAACAAAACAAAAAACCCCCAAAAGGAAACAACAAGTTACAGAGATACGGTTAGTTTAACATATCACTGGCTGTTTTGCTGGCTACATACAATAACAACAACAACAACAACAACAACAACAACAACAACAACAACAACAATAACAATAATAATAACAACAACGGCAACAATTATTGGTTTCGAAACACACACAAGCACGCACGCACATACACACACACACTTACACACATACACACACACACAGACACACACACAAACACGCACGCACACACACATACAGTGTACACACACACACTCACACACATACACACACACATTCACACACGCGCGCGCGCGCGCGCGCGCGCGCGCACACACACACACATGCACACACACATACACACACGGACACACACACACACAAACACACACACACAGCACACACACAAACAACACACACACACATACAAACACACACACACATACAAACACACACACACACAAACACACACATACACACACACAAACACACACAAACACACACACACACACACACACACACACACACACACACACACACACACACACACACACACACACACACACGTTCTACCTGAAGCCAACCTGGCCCAGTTTTTCTTTCTGTTTGTGTTTTTTTTCTCTCATTTCCCTCTATTTTAAAAAAATATTGACCACCCCCCCCCAATAAAAAGAAAAAAACCCACAAAAAACAAAACAACTGAAAACACAAAAAACACAAAGACAGAAACAAAACCATCAAGACACAAAGACACAAACGAACGAACGAACAGACAAACAAACAAACAAACAGACAAACAAACAACCAACCAAACAAACAGACAAACAAGCAAAGACACAAACAAAGACACAAACAAACAAACAAACAAACAACTAAGCAGCATCTTTCGTCAGTCCATGATAGTTCCTTCCGAAGGTGGCACATAAAAGACATCGCAGTAAAAAGACGCGGGGGAGCCATGGCAATCGAAATCCTATACGACTGGCCAGTACTTCTCCTATCATTAATCATCATTTGCACTGGATCCCACATGTGTCACGAATACTTTGTAAGTCACATGCGGGTCTCCATGGCCTTGTCGTTCTCTTTTCGTGTTGACGTGAATCAATCGATACGTCCTTGTTTTCTTCTTCCTCCAAACAGGAAATTGAAAAATAACAAAGTCAGAGCACACGAATCTTTGAACAGCTGGGAAAGGGTTGGTGGGGAATTTTATGCGACAGCTGAAGTACTTGGTTCTGTGTCCATGGCATGCCAGTGGTCAGATTTCCTCTTTTAATTTAGACAGTGACTGGACAGGCCTGTTGGGGCTTGCCATCCAAAGACTGCTATTTGACCAAAATATGTACGACTATTATGATTTCTTTAGTTTCAGCTTCTCAAGATGACGTCTGCCCGCTCGGAATGACTTCCATACGCACTAACGTCACAGGTGCCATGTGATGGAGAAAATCCAGAATGATCACGGCACAGGCCTTAAACTTGCACATAAACCCACATGCTGGCCAGGTCCTTAGGTAGCAAAAATACATTAACAGTAAAACTACACATCCCTATTTCTGACTTCGATATGGCGACGCAATGAAAGAAGAAAAGGAACAATTACAGCAACAACAACAGACCAGTAACAACAACAACACCATCATGTGTAGACGCAACAGCAACAGCAACATTAACAGCAGCAGAAACAGCAGCAGCAGAAGCAACAACAAATACCCATTTCCATTACAAATATGGGTAAAAGATGGTCAAGCTATATACATGTACAACCATCTCTTTTTATGTATTTCCGGCAAAAAATACTTATTTTCAAAGACAGGTATAACAGAATTAGTGAGATAACATTATCTACTCGTGTGGTTTATCTAGCTGTGTACACTCCTTGCGTAAGAATATTGTAAAGTATGCATCTCCCCTTCAAACTTGTCAAGTTATAGTCACACTGTACAATTGATCTTAAGTCCAAATGTGACGAATATTTACTTACAAATGGCTGAAAAGTCCATGCTTACACTTAACATGCTTATGTGCTCGCATATTGTGCAGTTTGACATATATTACAACTTAATGCCTTGGGAACAATATCATTATCATTTGGAATAAATGTGATGAAAAGCTGTTTATAAATGAGTGAAAAGTCCTTGCTTACAATCATACACGCTTACATATTTTCATATTGTGCAGTTTGACTTACGTATGACAACTTAATGCCTTATGTACATCATCATTTTCATTTCGAGTATTAGCACACAGACATAAACATAAAAGATATTGCAATAATCGGTCGGGGGGGGGGGGGGGGGGGCATTGCTCTCGAAATCCTCTACCACTAACGAGTACTTCTCCAATCGCTAGTCATGCAAAAGAGATGCATCATACTCGCTAGTCGTAGAGGATTTCGAGTGCTATGAATATTAGCTCATAGGCTTAAGCATATTTGCATCGTACCAGAATTAAAATCTGCCATTTTTGAGGAATTAGTCAGCAGAATCCAGCGTCGATCTTCATGTACTTAACTACGTGTATGTGGGCAGAATTCAGCTAGCACTATTCAGACATAGGAGAACCATTGTACTTTAAATCCTCTACGAGTAGCAAGTACTTTAGTAATCAATAGTCATTATTTACACTAGATCTCTGCTCCACCACAAATACCCTGCAAATCCTGCATGGGTCTCTTTTGTCTCATTGTTTTCCTCTTATGCTGATCATCAATAAACCCTCTCTTTTTTTTATCCTTCTCGAACTGGGAGATTGAAAACTAACAATGCATGGACACGCCAGGTTGCCAACAATGGAGGATTGAGGGTGGGTGAGGGGGTGGGTGGAAGGAATTGAGGGAGTATTTGATGTGGCAGCTGAATTACCTGGTGCTGTGTCCAGTTTATGTAAGCGGTCAGATTTTTCTCGTTTTCGATTGAGCAGAGACCGCAAAGCGAGAACAAAACTCAGGCAATTGAAATGTGGTTTCTAAGAAGAATGTTGAGAGTTCCATGGACAGCAAAGAAAACAAACGAGACAGTCTTGATAGAGGTTGATACAAGATGCTCATTGATAAGGAAGATTAGGAAAAGACAAGGAACATGCATAGACCATTTTATGAGGAAAGGAGAATTAGAGCACCTGGTCACAAGAGGAAAGCTGGAGGGAAATAGAACACCAGGTAGACCCAGGGAGAAAATATTGGACGGACTTCCAGGGTGGCTGAGAGGACAGAGAGGGTGGATGAGGTGCCTGCGACGACAAGGGATAGATCCGTATGGAGGGCCATGATCGCCAACGCCGTGTGGCAGTGCACATGATGATGATGATGATGAAGACTGGGCAGGACTGTTGAAGCTGGTTATCAACAGTGAAAAATTCATTAACAGTATACTGTGATGTCAAGAAGGATGGTAAGAGCAACCCAAAGAGCGAGAAGTAGAACAATTCAAGAAAAACAAACAAACAAACAAACAAACAAACAAACAAACAAACAGACAAACAAACAAGCAAACAAGCAAACAAACAAATAAACAAACAAACAAAAATCATGGTGATCAACCTGATTTAACAATTTCCATTTTGGAAATTAGCGCAGAGTATGACATTTCTACGACAGAGTTTCTAAGCGCTCGGACAATACCATATGCGCTTAATCTGATTCTACGAACTTCCCCTTTCAAACTTTTTTTAATAGAGTTGAGATTTTTACAAGAGAGATTCACTACATTCTTACACCACAGTATTGCTTCACTTGATTCAATAACTTCCCCTTTTGAATTTCTTTATCATAACAGAGTTGGGGGTCCGTACAAGAGAAAAGAAAGGTGGAAGGAAAGAGAACACCAGGTAGACCATGGAGAAAATATTGGACGGACTTACAGAGTGGCTGAGGACGGAGAGGGTGGGAGATGTACTTTCAGCAACAAGGAACAGATTCGTATGGAGCACCATGATAGCCAACGCCATGCGGTAGGGTACATGGTTATGATGACAAGAGAGATTAATCGTATTCGGACAATACCATATGTGCTTCGCTTGATTAAACAATCTTCCTTCGAAACTTCCTTAATAGAATCTGAACATTCTGCAAGAGATGATGCATCATACTCAGACAATAATGTATGTGCTTCATCTGATCTAACGATCTCTCTTTTTGACCACTAATTGCTTAGAATTTCTACGAGATGGATTCACTGCACTCAGGCAATACCATATACGCTTCTCTCAAATCTGCCACCAATTATTCATGAGTCCCTTTGAGCTTACGCAAAACCCTACCGAGGATTCCCCCTGCCCCTCGTGGGGATGCCGGGGGCTCTTTCAGTATAAACAGTATCCCCACCTTCTGAAAATTCTGTCTAGAAATTTCCTCTTTTCTGTCACTTTTTGTTTCTACCTTGTTCATTTGCTTTCTGTCATTTTTTCCCCATCATTTTCTGCCTTGCTGGTCCATGGGATCAGGAAGCTGGTGAATAGAATGAAGGAGTCAAGGGATCATGTTTCTGCAGTTGGTAGATAGGGTGAGGGAGTCAAAGAGTTAATAGGGCAATGAACAAGCTAGTTTTCAGTTTGTAACTTGCGGAATAGATCTGATAATTTTAAAAGGTCTGTTGCAGTCTTTACATTGTTTTGGATTCGCCGTGGTTGGACAACTTCATATGCGCTCCACTAGCCAGCAAAATTCCGACAGACATTCTGAGTGCGAAAAACCCTATGCAGTGGCAAGGTCTTGAAATGGGGAAGGGGGAGAAGGGACCTATGAAACACTGCTCATAGGCTTACATAGGCACATAGTCATCATGACTGTCTCGTTTGTTTTCTTTGCTTGTCCTGAATGATGGAAACGTTAGGATGAGTAGCGAACAGACCCAGTTTTTAATGTTACGGGCTGGGATTGAACTCAAGACATCAATCATGAGTCCTCTGGTCTTCCAGCTAGACCTTGAAACACTACTAACGCAGGTGAGTCCTCTGATCTTCCAGCTAGACCTTGAAACACTACTAACGCAGGTGATTTTTTCAAACGACAGGTTTCCCAATTTCAATGAAGACGTTGGCCTAAAATATGGTATAGGGCCACTTCAATAATAATATGAAAAACAAACAAACAAAAACAAACAAACAAACAAACAAACAAACAAACAAACAAACAAACAAACAAACAAACAAACAAACCTGAACCCGCCGTTTGGACCCATGATTCCTGCGTTGTGAACATGGCATTCTAACTAACCAAACTAATGGGTCCACAAAACAAACAAACAAACAAACAAACAAACAAACAAACAAACAAACAAACAAACAAACAGACAACAAAACACATATAGACCAACAAACAAACAAATAAACAAACAAACAAACAAACAACAACACACACACATAGACAAACAAACAAACAGACAAACAAACAAAAAAGACCAAAAACAAAACAAACACCTCAAAATAAAAACCAAACCAAAAAAGTTGTGGTTCGCCCAAAGGTCGAACATTACCAACTATTCCCAAGCAATCCTCTTAAAAATAATAATAATGTTGTGATAATAGTGATGATAATAATGACAATAATGATAATAATGACATTTATATTTATGGCAATCTAATCACCTGAGCTAACTGCCCGTTAAACAACTGTTAAGACACGAATATCTACAAGGTTATCATAATAATATAACAATAATATAACAATAATAATTGAAACAATGATAATAGTAAGAACAATAATGATGATAATGACATTTACATTCATGGCTGTCTAATCACCTGAGCTCACTGCCCGTTAAAAACTGTTACGACACGAATGTCTAGAAGGCTGTCCTAATAATAATATAATAATATAACAATAATTGTAACAATGATATTAGTTATAACAATAATGACATTTATATTTATGTCTGTATAATCACCTGAACTAATTGCCTGTTACACAAATATTAAGACACAAATGTCCACCAGATCAACCTAGTGTGCAGCGATTTAGATACAATATTGCTTGTATGTGTTACATCTCTGGTACTGGTCCTACTTGTGTCTCTGAGTTGTTCCATACATATCCCCCTTTCTGTCCTCTTTGCTCTTTTTCTGGCACTCGGCTATTCAAGATCCTTCGATACAGACGCAAGACTCATAACTTCTATGATCTTTTGCCCATTCTGAACCATTTCTGTGGAATAATCTGCTCTTTATTCTGAGAAAATTGCTAAACCTTTTCTCCATTAAGACCCAACCTAAAACCTATTTCCTTCTGTTTAAATTGACTTTGTTATACTGACTCTATCCCATCCTGTTTTTGATGCGTTCTTGCAGTATGTTGTTATGTGGATGTTATTGAGAGTATGTGCATGATGTTATTAATGGGTAAATATAGTGAATGCTCGTAACATGAATATTTCATTGATTTTTGTATTGTAGAGTTGTAAGCGTCTAGAACACTGTGAGGAGCAATATAAATGTACATTATTATCATTATTATTATTATTATCATTATTATTATCATTATTATTATCAATATTATTATTATTAATATCATCTTCTTCATCATCATCATCATCATCATCATCATCATCATCATCATCATCATCATCATCATCATCATCAATTATCAATCATCATCATCATCATCATCATCATCATCATCGTCGTCGCACTCCATCATCATCATCATCATTCATCATCATCATCATCATCATCATCATCATCATCCATCATCATCATCATCATCATCCTCTCTCGGCTCGTCTTCTCGGTCGTCGTATCGCTCATCTCAATCATCATCATCATCATCACTCATCATCATCAGTCGTCGTCGTCGTCGTCGTCGTTTCGTATCTCATATCGTCATCGTATCGTTCATATTAGTCTCTCTTCTCTCAATCAATCAGTTAAGTGTCGTGTGTCAGTATGTGTTGTTCTGATTTCGTTATGTATGTTATACATTATTATTTCTATCATCTTATCATCATATATGTAGTGTAGTGACTGTTCGTGTGTGTGTGTGTCAATATGTAGTATGTTATATATGTTAGTTAGTTTAATTGTATGTATTTAATATTGTAGTTATGTTTATATTTGTTAGTGTATGTTTAATGTTGTTAGTGTATGTTATTTTATTGTTTATATATTTGTGTATTGTAATTGTTATTTATTTTAGTGTTTTATTATTTTAATTGTTAGTGTATGTTAGATGTTTTAGTGGGGTTAATTTTTGTGTATGTTTAGATGTTGTTAGTGTATGTTTATATATTGTTAGTGTATGTTTATATATTGTTAGTGTATGTTTATTTTGTTAGTGTATGTTTAGATGTTGTTAGTGTATGTTTTATATTTGTTAGTGTATGTTTATATTTGTTAGTGTATGTTTAGATGTTGTTAGTGTATGTTTAGATGTTGTTAGTGTATGTTTAATGTTGTTAGTGTATGTTTAATATTGTTAGTGTATGTTTAATGTTGTTAGTGTATTTAGATGTTGTTAGTGTATGTTTAGATGTTGTTAGTGTATGTTTAGATGTTGTTAGTGTATGTTAGATGTTGTTAGTGTATGTTTAATGTTTTAGTGTATGTTTAGATGTTGTTAGTGTATGTTAGATGTTGTTAGTGTATGTTTAGATGTTGTTAGTGTATGTTTAGATGTTGTTAGTGTATGTTTAGATGTTGTTAGTGTATGTTTATATTTGTTAGTGTATGTTAGATGTTGTTAGTGTATGTTTTATGTTGTTAGTGTATGTTTAATTTGTTAGTGTATGTTTAATGTTGTTAGTGTATGTTTAATGTTGTTAGTGTATGTTTAGATGTTGTTAGTGTATGTTTATATTTGTTAGTGTATGTTAATTTGTTAGTGTATGTTTAATGTTGTTAGTGTATGTTTAATTTGTTAGTGTATGGTTAGATGTTTTTAGTGTATGTTAATGTTGTTAGTGTATGTTTAGATTTGTTAGTGTATGTTAGATGTTGTTAGTGTATGTTTAGATGTTGTTAGTGTATGGTTAGATGTTGTTAGTGTATGTTTAGATGTTGTTAGTGTATGTTTAGATGTTGTTAGTGTATGTTTAGATGTTGTTAGTGTATGGTTAGATGTTGTTAGTGTATGTTTAGATGTTGTTAGTGTATGTTAGATGTTGTTAGTGTATGTTTAGATGTTGTTAGTGTATGGTTAGATGTTGTTAGTGTATGTTTTAGATGTTGTTAGTGTATGTTTTAGATGTTGTTAGTGTATGTTTAGATGTTGTTAGTGTATGTTTAGATGTTGTTAGTGTATGTTTATGATGTTGTTAGATGTATGTTTAGATGTTGTTAGTGTATGTTTATATTTGTTAGTGTATGTTTAGATGTTGTTAGTGTATGTTTAATTTGTTAGTGTATGTTTATATGTTGTTAGTGTATGTTTATATTTGTTAGTGTATGGTTTATATGTTGTTAGTGTATGTTTATGATGTTGTTAGTGTATGGTTTAATGTTGTTAGTGTATGTTTATATGTTGTTAGTGTATTGTTAGATGTTGTTAGTGTATGTTTAATGTTGTTAGTGTATGTTTAGATGTTGTTAGTGTATGTTTATATTTGTTAGTGTATGGTTTAGATGTTGTTAGTGTATGTTTAGATGTTGTTAGTGTATGTTTAGATGTTGTTAGTGTATGGTTAGTGTTGTTTAGTGTATGTGTTAATGTTGTTAGTGTATGTTTAGATGTTGTTAGTGTATGTGTTAGATGTTGTTAGTGTATGTTTATATGTTGTTAGTGTATGTTTAATTGTTAGTGTATGTTTATAGTTGTTAGTGTATGTTAGATGTTGTTAGTGTATGGTTAGATGTTGTTAGTGTATGTTTAGATGTTGTTAGTGTATGTTTAATGTTGTTAGTGTATGTTAGATGTTGTTAGTGTATGTTATGTTGTTAGTGTATGTTTATATGTTGTTAGTGTATGTTTAGATGTTGTTAGTGTATGTTTATATGTTGTTAGTGTATGTTTAGATGTTGTTAGTGTATGTTTAGATGTTGTTAGTGTATGTTTATATGTTGTTAGTGTATGTTTATATGTTGTTAGTGTATGTTTATATGTTGTTAGTGTATGTTTATATATTGTTAGTGTATGTTTAGATGTTGTTAGTGTATGTTTATATGTTGTTAGTGTATGTTTTATATATTGTTAGTGTATGTTTATATATTGTTAGTGTATGTTTATATGTTGTTAGTGTATGTTTAGATGTTGTTAGTGTATGTTTTATTTTGTTAGTGTATGTTTATATATTGTTAGTGTATGTTTATATGTTGTTAGTGTATGTTTAGATGTTGTTAGTGTATGGTTAGATGTTGTTAGTGTTTGTTTATATATTGTTAGTGTATGTTTTAGATATTGTTAGTGTATGTTTAGATATTGTTAGTGTATGTTTATATGTTGTTAGTGTATGTTTATATGTTGTTAGTGTATGTTTATATGTTGTTAGTGTATGTTTATATGTTGTTAGTGTGTGTTTATATGTTGTTAGTGTATGTTTAGATATTGTTAGTGTATGTTTAGATGTTGTTAGTGTATGTTTAGATGTTGTTAGTGTATGTTTATATATTGTTAGTGTATGTTTAGATATTGTTAGTGTATGTTTAGATGTTGTTAGTGTATGTTTATATATTGTTAGTGTATGTTTATATGTTGTTAGTGTATGTTTAGATATTGTTAGTGTATGTTTAGATGTTGTTAGTGTATGTTTAGATGTTGTTAGTGTATGGTTAGATGTTGTTAGTATATGTTGTTAGTGTATGTTTAGATGTTGTTAGTGTATGTTGTTAGTGTATGTTTAGATGTTGTTAGTGTATGTTGTTAGTGTATGTCTAGATATTGTTAGTGTATGTTTAGATGTTGTTAGTGTATGTTGTTAGTGTATGGTTAGATGGGAGGGATAGTACCTCTGACGGGGGGGCAGTCGCACCTCCGGGTGGCTCTCACGCTTTGGTTCCCACCGGGCACGCAGCTCTCACTTGTGGCTCCCCGTAGCTGTTAGCATGCTACAGCGGCCATACCACGGGCAACTGCTTCGACTGGCAGGCTAGACCTTGTGAGGGTAGCCGACGGGTCCTAGACCCTCGGTGATTTTTCTTAAGGGTTTGCCTACCCTAGCATGTGAAGACTGGTTTCCCGGCGGATGAAGCGGATGAGATCAACAGAAGATCCAACGGTTTTGAAGGCGGTACCAGCAAGTGCTGTGGAGTGCATAAGGGCATGGACAAGGCACCAAAGAAGTTCTGGCCATCCACTGCAGCCTATCAGTCTCCAGACGTAACGGTTTCCGTGCCACTGGTAAAGGCTTCCTAGGCCGAGAGAGTGGGACTGCCACCGTGCAACGACAGCTCCACTTTAAACAAAGTCACGCACAGGTTCATTCTACAGCTCATCCAAGATCGGATTGCACAGCCACATGCGCGTCCACAAATGAGCTGCAGGATTTCATCGTCATCTTCGGCAACGAAGGACTACCATCATTCATTCTTCACCCCTCCTCGTCCCCCTCCTTCTCCTCCTCCGCCTCCTCCTCCTCATTATTATTATTGTTATTATTATTAGTAGTATCATTATTATTATTATGATGATTATTATTATCGTCATCGTCATTATTACTATTATCAACCTTCTTCTTCTTCTTCTCCTCCTCCTTCTCCTCATCATTACTATTCATCATCATCGTCATCATCATAACCATCATCACCATCATCATCACCATCACCACCACCACCACCACCACCATCATCATCATCATCATCATCATCATCATCATCATCATCATCATCATCATCATCATCATCATCATCATCATCATCATCGTTATTGTTATTGTCATTCTATTAAGTATTATTAGTGATATTGTTGTTGTTATTATTACTATCGCCATTCTTGTTATTAGTATTGTTATCATTATCATCGTCATCACCATCATCATCATTACCATCATCATTATCAATCTCCTCCTCCTCCTCATCATCATCATCATCATGACCATCACCATCATCATCGCTATCATCATCATCACCATAATCATCACCATAATCATCACCATCATCATCATCATCATCATCATCATCATCATCATCATCATCACCACCACCACCACCATCATCACCATCATCATCATCATCATCATCATCATCATCATCATCATCATCATCATCATCACCACCATCATTATCACACCAGACAAGACTGGTGCTCGTCGACTGAGGTCCCCGCAGGATGGAACAGCCCAAAGTCCAAGACATCAGCCTCCGTGGCAGTCAGGTAAGCAGAAACTGGGGGAAAACAAAGAAACAACCACAGACATCATCAGATGTGGCATGACCACGTCCACGACGATCGAAAGAAGAGGAAGAACAACAAACGTTAAGTTAATCCGATCTGAATGAAGATCGAAAGAAAATGTTCTCATAAAATATCCTATAACTGTTGCTTGTCTTTCCTAATTCTTTTCACTAATGTTCTTTTTGTGTTTCCTTTTTTTTTTCAAGACTGTCTCGTTTGTTTTCTTTGCTTGTCCCAGATGTGAAGCTTTCGTTAAGAAAAAGGGTTATAACTGATCAACGAGGTTAATAGTCTGCTGTTTTAACTCATATAAAACAACATTTGCACAAATGTGACCTAGATTTTTTAAAACAAAATTGCACAATTCTGAATCCCTTTCCTGATGGACATCGGTCTTAACTCAGCAAAAAATTGATTTTGTTAAAAAGATCCCTCGAAATGGCTGAGATAACGAAATGCTCCTTTTACATTTTGAACCTTTATGTCGCCCAAAAGTGGGTCTTGTCCATTCAGACTTACGATTCTCACAACAACAATTCTATCTGTATGGCCCAAACAGTGTATGTCAAATACTGATTGTTGTCCTATGGCAAAAACAAAACAAAACAAATCAAAATAAAACAGAAACAAAGACAAACAAACAAGCAAACAGCAACAACAACAACAACAACAACAACAACAACAACAACAACAACAACAAAGCACACATATATATATACACATGAAAGGGGGGTCGCCATGTCCCTACGTTAATATTATATGAATATAATAAACTCATGCATTTTCAGCTATTCATTAGATCAAACCATTGACTCAAATTAGATAAAAAAAAAACCCTTACGCAATCTGCTGGATATCCGTAATATAAATGCTTTCTCTGTCTCTGACTCTCTCTCTCACGCACGCACATGCATGCACACGTCCACACACGCACACACACACGCACACACTCACACAGACAGACAGACAGGCAGACAGATAGACACACACACACACACACACAACAAAACACTCACACGCACACACACACCCACCAACCCTCCCACCCCCTCGCCAC
>CM060308.1:6194482-6199482 GCA_030674185.1 Monoplex corrugatus | reverse complement strand
AAAACAAAAAAGAACACAACCAAAAAGAAGAAACAAAGTCAAAAGCAAGAAGAAACAACACTAACAAAAAGAAAAAAATGTCAACGAAAAGAAACATCAATAAAACCAACAAACAACAACAAAAAGAAAGGACACCAACAAAAAGAATAAGGAAAAACAAACAAACAAACAAACAAACGCCACCAAAAAGAAGAAACAACGCCAACAAAAAGAAGGAAAAGAAGGAAAAAACAACAAAAACTACATCAACAAAACGAGGACAAAACAAAACAAACAAACAAATAAAAAACCAACAACAAACAACACCAACAAAAGGAAGAAATAACAGCAACAAAACCAAGAAAACAGCAACAGCAACAAAAAGAACAAAGAACGCCAACAAAAAGAACAAAGAACGCCAACAAAAAGAACAAAGAACGCCAACAAAAAGAACAAAGAACGCCAACAAAAAGAAGGAAAAGAAAAAACAACACCAACAAAAAGAAGGAAAAAAACAACACCAACAAAAGAAGGAAAAAAACAACACCAAACAAAAAAAGGAAAAGAACAACACCAACAAAAAGAAAGAAAAGAACAACACCAACAAAAAGAAGAAACAACACCAACAAAAAGAAGAAACAACGTCAACAAAAAGAAAAAACAACGCCAACAAAAAGAAGAAACAACGCCAACAAAAGAAGAAACAACACACAACAAAAAGAAGAAACAACACCAACAAAAAGAACAAAACAACACCAACAAAAAAAAGAAACAACACCAACAAAAAGAAGAAACAACGCCAACAAAAAGAAGAAACAACGCCAACAAAAAGAAGAAACAACACCAACAAAAAGAAAGAAAAGAACAACAACAACAAAAAGAAGAAACAACACCAACAAAAAGAAGAAACAACGTCAACAAAAAGAAAAAACAACGCCAACAAAAAGAAGAAACAACACCAACAAAAAGAACAAACAACGCCAACAAAAAGAAGAAACAACACCAACAAAAAGAAAAAACAACGCCAACAAAAAGAAGAAACAACACCAACAAAAAGAAGAAACAACACCAACAAAAAGAACAAAACAACACCAACAAAAAAAAAGAAACAACACCAACAAAAAGAAGAAACAACACCAACAAAAAGAAGAAACAACACCAACAAAAAGAAGAAACAACACCAACAAAAAGAAGAAACAACACCAACAAAAAGAAGAAACAACACCAACAAACACAACAAACAACACCAACAAAAAGAAGAAACAACACCAACAAAAGAAGAAACAACGTCAACAAAAAGAAGAAACAACACCAACAAAAAAAGAAACAACACAACAAAAAACAACAACAAAAAGAAACAACACAAAAAAAAAAAAAAACCAACAAAAAAAACAAACAAAAAAAAAGAAAAAAAAAGAAAAAAACCACAAAAAAAGAAAACAACAAAACAAAAGAAAACAAAGAAAACAAAAAAAGAAAACAAAACCAAAAAAAAAAAAAGAAACAACAAAAAAAACAACACAAAAGAGAAACAACCCACAAAAGAAAACAAACAAAAAGAAAAACAAAAGAAAAACAACAAAAAAAAAAAAAAAAAAAAAAAAAAAAAAACAAGCAAAAAAGAAGAACACAACAAAGAGAACACAAAAAAAAAAAAACACAAAAAAAAAAAAACAACAAAAAGAACAAACCAAAAAAAAGAAAAAACAACAAAGAAACACCCCAAAAAAAGAAAAAACAAAGAAGAAACAACCCAACAAAAAAAGAAACAACCAAAAAAAAAAAACAAAGCACAAAAAGAAAACAAAAAAAAAAAGAAAACAAAACAAAGAAAACAACAAAAAGAAAAAAAACAAAAAAAGAAAAACAACAAAAAAGAACACACAACAAAAAGAAGAACACCACAAAAAGAAAAACACACCAAAAAAAAAAAACAACAACAAAAGAAAAACCCAACAAAAAAGAAACAACACAACAAAAAAAAAAACACAAAAAGAAAACACAAAAAACACAAAGAAGAAAAAAACAAAGAGAAAACACAAAAAGAAAACACAAAGAAAAACCCAACAAAAAACAAAAAAAAACAAAAAAAAAAAACAAAAAGAAAACACAAAAGAACAAAAAAAGAAGAAACAAAAAAAACAACCAACAAAAAAAAACCAACAAAAGAAAACCAAAAAAGAACACCAACAAAAAAAAACCAACAAAGAAGAAAAACAAAAAAAAAACACAAAGAAAAAAACAACAAAAAAAACACAACAAAAAAAAAAAAAAAAAGAAAAAAAAGAAAAACAACAAAGAAAACACAAAAAGAACACAACAAAGAAGAAAACACAAAAAAAAACAAAAAAAACAAAAAAAAAAAAACAAAAAGAAAAACCACAAAAGAAAAACCCCAAAAAGAACAACCAACAAGAAAAACAACAAAAAAAAAAAAAAAAAAAAACAAAAAAGAAGAACAAACAAGAAACACAAAAAAAAAACCAAAAAAAAAAACCACAAAGAAAAAAACCAAAAAAAAAACAAAAAAAAGAACAACCAAAAAAGAAAACACACAAAGAAAACAACCAACAAAAAAAAACACAAAAAAAAAACCAACAAAGAAAACAACACCAACAAAAAGAAAAACAACACCAAAAAGAAGAAAACAACCCAACAAAGAAGAAACAACACCAACAAAAAGAAGAAACAACACCAACAAAAAGAAGAAACAACACCACAAAAGAAAAACAACACCAACAAAAAGAAGAAAAACACCAACAAAAAGAAGAAACAAACCCAACAAAAAGAAAAACAACCCAACAAAAAGAAGAAACAACCCAACAAAAAAGAAACAACCAACAAAAGAAGAAACACACCAACAAAAAGAAAAAACCAACAAAAAGAAGAAACAACACAACAAAAAGAAGAAACAACACCAACAAAAAGAAAAAACAACACCAACAAAAAGAAGAAACAACACCAACAAAAAGAAGAAACACCAAAAAGAGAAAAACAACCAACAAAAAAAGAAACAACACAGAAAAACAACAAAAAGAACAAAACAAAAAGAAGAAACAAACCAACAAAAAAAAAAACCAACAAAGAAACAAACAAAAGAAGAAACAACACCAACAAAAAGAAGAAACACCACAAAAAAGAAGAAACAACACCAACAAAAAGAAGAAACAACCAACAAAGAAGAAACAACCCAACAAAAAGAAGAAACAAACACAACACAAAAAGAAGAAACAACCAACAAAGAAGAAACAACACCAAAAAAAGAAAAACAACACCCAACAAAAAGAAAACAACCCAACAAAAAGAAAAACAACACCAACAAAAAAGAAACAACCCAACAAAAAGAAAAACAACAACAACAAAAAGAAGAAAAACCAACAAAAGAAAGAAACAACACAACAAAAAGAAGAACAACAAAAAAGAAGAAACAACACCAACAAAAAGAAAAACAACCAACAAAAGAAAACAACACCAACAAAAAGAAGAAAACAACACACAAAAAGAAAGAACAACAAAAGAAAAAACAACACAAAAAAAGAAAAACACCAACAAAAAGAAGAAACAACACCAAAAAGAAGAAACAACACCAACAAAAAAGAAAAACACAAAAAAAAAACAACAACAAAAGAAGAAACAACACCAAAAAAAGAAGAAAAAGAAGAAACAACACCAACAAAAGAAGAAACAACACCAACAAAAGAAGAAACAACACCAACAAAAGAAGAAACAACACCAACAAAAAGAAGAAACAACAACAAAAAGAAGAAACAACACCAACAAAAAGAAACAACACAACAACAGAAAAAGAAACAAGACAACAAAAAGAAGAAACAACACCAACAAAAGAAGAAACAACACCAACAAAAAGAAGAAACAAACGCCAACAAAAAGAAGAAACAACACAACAAAAAGAAAAAACAACACAACAAAAGAAGAAACAACACAACAAAAGAAGAAACAACACCAACAAAAAGAAGAAACAACACCAACAAAAAGAAGAAACAACACCAACAACAAAAAGAAGAAACAACGTCAACAAAAAGAAGAAACATCACCAACAACAAAAAGAAGAAACAACGTCAACAAAAAGAAGAAACAACAACAACAAAAAGAAGAAACAACACCAACAACAAAAAGAAGAAACAACGTCAACAAAAAGAAGAAACAACACCAACAACAAAAAGAAGAAACAACACCAACAACAAAAAGAAGAAACAACACCAACAACAAAAAGAAGAAACATCGTCAACAAAAAGAAGAAACAACGCCAACAAAAAGAAGTAAAAGAAGGAACAACAGCAAGAAGAAGAAACAACGCCAACAAAAAGAAGAAAGAACACCAAGAAATAGAAGAAACAACGCCACAAAAAAGAAGAAACAACGCCAAAGCAACAACAACAAAAAACAACAATGAATAAACAAAACAAAACAAAAAACAAACCAACAAAAACAAAACAAAGAAAAAAAAAAACCAACACCAACGAAAAAAAGAAACAGCATGAACAAAAAGAAGGAAAAGAAGAAACAACGCCAACAAAAAGAAGGAAAAGAAGGAAAAACGGCAACAAAAAGAAGAAATCAACAACAACAACAAACAAGCTAGAACAACAACAAACAGTACCAACAAAAAGAAGGAACAACACCAATAAAATGAAGAAGCAACACCAACTAAAAGAAGAAGAAAAAAATAAGCAAACAACAGCAACAAAACGAAGGAACAACGCCAACAAAAAGAAGAAACAATACCAGCATGGACAAGTGCACAAGTTTAAACGAAATTAGGGATTTTACTACAACTACTCATCCAAGAGGGGTAATTCTTTTCAACCAAAGTTTAAACAAGGCTTTGACTTCTGAAATAAATCTCAGATTAACTGATATACTTACTTTCATTTGAGTGTGAAGTAAGCCAGACTCCTAAGATATTGATACTTTCCTTGCCTTCAAATGTGTCTGGCGTTATTTTGAAAATGATACTGTGCAAATAATGAGAAGAATTTTAAGAAAAAAAATGTAGATAG
>CM060308.1:6166982-6176982 GCA_030674185.1 Monoplex corrugatus | reverse complement strand
CAACTGAAATTCTCTCCTAGCACTTCTCATTCACAGTCCAGACAAACAGACAGAGAAACAGAGAGAGACGTACAATGAAACAGCCACAACCCCATTCCATTCGTCCTCTATCAGCCCTCAGCTGTCATCCATAAAAAAAAAGATAAAATTGAAACACAGATAGGCCACAGTTTCTTTATACGCCAACTGAGCTTTTGGCAGCTAGTTCCTAAAGCTGTTTTACGACTGAAAGCAAATGGAGATCGCTCACTCACTCACTTGACAGTGAATGTGATCAGCATGCACGTTATCACCGTACCTCCCTGCACACACACCCACTGCTCACACAGGCGATGGACAGGAAAGGATGGAAGAGTCGATAACTCTATGATGGATTGGTACCTTTGGGCGTTCAGCTAGGTTTATCTCCCTTTGGCATTAAGCCCCCCCCCCCCCCCCCCTAGAAGGAGAACTGCAATGGTATTTATTTCTTTCAAGATGGGATGGAAAGCTAAGGGGTTAACAGGAGAATGGAAATTAAATGATTTAGATGAAGAGTTGGTAGGGCCTCAGGACCTGGCCAGCTCATGGGTTTATGTGCAGGCTTAAGGCTTGTGCCATGATCACCATACACATGTCAACTGTGACGTTAGTGCGTGTGGAATTCGTTCCGAGCATGGAGATGTCTTGAGAAACTGAAACTTAAAACTGAAAAAGAGGTAGTGTGAGCGTGCATGCATGTGATAATACGGTGTTCTCTTGTACTCTCTGGCAGGTATATATTAGTAGTCATACTCATGTGCATATATGTTTCTGTGGATGTACTTCATGACCATGTGGGATTATTTGTTATGTAAATTCATATGATCACAATGAAAACAAGGATGATCATAATGATGATATCGGTGAAGACGACTATGAGGAAAACTGCAGAGATGATGACAAAATGACTTTGATAGCAATAATTAAAACAACCAACCAGTTCCCACTAAATGCACAGTATCTTTTCTATTCACTCTCTTTAACACACCAATGTACAACGTTGAACTCAGTATCATACTGTTGACTATCAGCATAACAAAAGTTAAGTTTCTTACATTATGTGTGTATGTATCTATGCACCTATGTATCTATGTATCTATCACTGTATTTATCTACTATGTATGTATGTATGTATGTATGTGTGCATATATGTATCTATCTGCCTGACTGCCTGCCTGCTGTCTGTCTGTCTGTCTGTCTGTCTATCTATCTATCTATCTATCTATCCATTTTATCTATTCTAATCTATTTTAATCTAATCTATCTAATCTATTTTATATCTATTATCTACTATCTATCTATCTTTATTATCTATCTATCTATCTATCTATCTGTCCATATATGTATTTGTATCTATATCTGCATCTCTCTCTATATGTATGTGTATGTATATGTATATATATATGTATATATATATATATATATATATATATATATATATATACATACATATGAATATGTAAACATACGTTGTATACACACATGCACATAAATGTGTTTGCATTTGCATGAATGTATGAGTATATATGGGGAAATGAGTTGAGCAGGAAGAGCAGATAGCAGCTGAGAAGCTAAAATATTGTGCATTTTGTTGTGTCTTGGTTGGGGGATTTATTATTGTTTCATGTTATTTTCGCCATCCTCTTTCAAGAGAGAGAGAGAAAGAGAGAGAGAAGAGAGAGAGAGAGAGAGAGAGAGAGAGAGAGAAAGAGAGAGAGAGAAGGGGTGGTGATGGTGATAAGCAGGAGGGCAGGCAGGGAGTTGAGAGAAAGTTTGTATGACATTGTGATTTTTCTTGTACTGGTATTTTCTTACAAAAAGTATATTTTCTTTGGAGCCAGCTTCAAGGTCATAGCAGGATTGTGTTGCTGACTATCAATATGACAAGAGATATGGTTCTTCCTTCCGCCTTTCCTGGTCGACCAGGGAAACCGAATTCATAGCAAATGACTAAGATTTGTAAGGGTATTTGCTCCTCGTATCGTACTCTCACTGAGCCATGATTCTACTATCCTTACAATTACACTCTGTCTTCCTTATCAGTAGAGATCACTGACCTTAAATGTCTATGGCTCAGACCTTGATATCCTGAAAGCAAAACCTTTTTCTCTGTGTTTAGGAGATAGGTTTGGTTTTATATTCTTTAAAATCTACAGAACGACTACTGTTTTTCCAATTATCTTATGTCTTGCCTTGGTTCCTTCTTGGTTATCAGTACACTTTCTGGCATAATTGGTATCCAGCTATGAGCTTCTGTAGTTTCACTTTGGAACTGGCCCATGTTATGATATGCCTGGAAGTCTGCAAACGTGTCTGTTATTTTGTAGTGGGGATGAATTCACAATAAGACAGATACATCTAGGCACTGAACCACGAAGCTGTGTTTGGGATGAATGGTGTCTCTTCTTCGCTATAAAATCTGGTTTTCCCCTCAGAATGTAGTGTTTGAAGTTCTGAGTCTTTTGTCCAATATACGAAACATATCTATAATATATGTAACAGCACAGGGTTCTTTTTTTTTTACTTCTTTGGTCGTCTTTAATAGTTTTTTCCAGTTATGATTTTACTCTCTTCACAGATGAGAAAATTCCTTCAAACAAAAGAAAACAAGAACAAATAACAGATTGACAAACAAGCAAAAATAGTAATAAAACCCACCGTCAAACAAAAGCACATGCACTCACACGCACGCAGGCAGGTACGCACGCACGCACGCACCACGCACGCACCACACACACACACACACACACACACACACACACCACACACACACACACACACACACAAACTAAAACAAAGAAAAATAAAATACGAAACAAACCCTCCAGAAAACAAATTACTAGCAGGCAAATCAAAAACAAACCAAGATAAAAAAGAAAGAAAGAAAGAAGGAAAGAAAAAAAACAACAAACAACCCAAAACAAAACAACAACAAAACAACAACAACAACAAAAAAACAATAAAGAAACAAGCGAACAAAGAAACCTACGAAGAAACACACAAACAAACAAACAAACAAACAAACAAACACACAAACAAACAAACAGTTAAGCAACCAACAACTTGCCCTCCACACACAAATGACAAAACAAGGGCCTAATTACAAGAACATCATACAGTTGCTAGTCTTTGTAGTCACAAATAGCCTCTCAGAAACTTATATAATAAAGGTCCTTTGATCTAGAAAGTGCCAATAAACAATGAACGAAAAAAAAGCTAAAGAAGGAACAAATGAACGAACGAACAATTGAACGAACGCACGAACGAACGCACGAACGAACGAACAAACAAATGATCAAGCAAGGCGAATTTATTAATAAAAACACTAATTAATCTCTCAATCAACTGACCAACCAGTCAGCCAACCTACCAACCATGCATACACGCATACACGCGCGCTCAGACTAACAGACTGTCTGTCCGTCTCTCTCTTTTTCCTCACTTTCTCTCTCAGTTTCTCTTTCTCATTCTCTCTCTCTCTCTCTCTCTCTCTCTCTCTCTCTCCTCTCTCCCCTCTCTCTCTCCCTCTCTCTCTCTCTCTGTCGCTCTCTCTTCCCCCCCCTCCCCAGCTCTCTCTCTCGATCATTCCAAAATTTCCAACTTTGAGAATGTCTTCAACAACTACGAAAGGAGTAACACGAGTGCTTTCCCATTTTAATACATTCCATCCCTTTCATTGCCACCCTCTCAACATTTTCCCAAATCCTGGAAACAAGGCTTCCATTCCAAATGCAGAAGCCAGCAAACTTGAAATATCTTTCTGTCCTGGTTTTTCACTCTTGCCGCCCGGAATGATCTTTGTCTCTGAAACACAATATGTTTCATGCGTCGGCGAAATATGAATTTAAGACCTAGGTTTCGAAGAATTCGCGGGTTTCTTTGTTGTTGCAACTGTAAAACTTTTGTCTTGCGTAAGGGCAGAACCGCATTAGTGATTTTTGTATATGCTGTGTTCTGTGTCTGTGCCACGAGTTACTTTCCTTATTGGGAGATGGAAAAATAAGTGCATGTTTGCGTGCACTTTTCAACTAGTACACCTGTTTACTTTATTGCATCAGAGTTTCTCCACGATTCGTCTAGAAATCGCCTCTGCAAATTGAAAAGATAAACGGAGTTAGTAGAAGAGGAGAGTATGTAGAGCTATCTATCTATCTATCTATCTATCTATCTATCTATCTATCTATCTATCTATCTATCTATCTATCTATCTATCTATCTATCTATCTATCTATCTATCTATCTATCTATCTATCTGTCTGTCTGTCTGTCTGTCTGTCTGGCTGGCTGGCTGGCTGGCTGTCTGGCTGGCTGGCTGACTGGCTGGCTGGCTGGCTGGCTGACTGGCTGACTGGCTGGCTGGCTGTCTGGCTGGCTGGCTGACTGGCTGGCTGGCTGGCTGGCTGTCTATCTACGTACGTTCGTAAGTATATACGTACGTATGCATGTATGTATGTATGTATGTACATGTATGTATGTGTGTATATATGTATGTATGTACATGTATGTATGTATGTATGTATGTATGTATGCATGTATGTATGTATGTATCTACCTATCTTTCTATGTATCCATCTGTGTGTGTTGTGTGTGTGTGTGTGTGTACCTGTGTGTTTGTGCATGCGTTCGTGTAAGCATGTGCGTATTTGTGTTTTGTCTGTTCATTCCCTTTCCTGCTCCATTTTTAGAGGGGATGGGGTTCAATCAAAGTTAACTTTTAATGTTGATTAATGGAAAACAGTCAGTTTGCCTTTGCGTGTGCCAGTGGAATATATTAGCAAAGACATCTCAACTGTTTATAAAGAGAGTTTTTATTAAAGCTAAGTGAGGGTAACATTTCCGTTGCAAAGGGAATGAGGAAGTTTTACTCGTTTCAAGTTTGAACTCGTCTAAATAGTTCAAGATCTCTGTAATTGAAAATGTCGAATATTTTAACTCTTTATCTACAGATGTTTAAATCAGTTTAGGTTACTGATTAAGCATGATATCTAATAATAATAATATATGAACATTTATAAGCACAAACCTCCAGTACGGGCCGGAGCTCGTGACGCTGCACACTAATAACATCACACACACACCAGACACGCAGGCACACAACACACACACACACAACACACACACACACACACACACACAGACACGCACAACACACACACACACACGGACCCACACACACACACACACACACACACACGCGCGCGCGCGCTGCGCACGAGAACAAAGAGTGTCCACACAGTTACTACCTAGTCGGGAAAATAGGATTTAAATTGGAAAGTTTGAGGCAGTCTTGAAAGAAGTGATAGATTCAATGTAACGAATTTCACGGGGCAGAGAATTCCAAAAATTGTATAAATAAGCAAGTTTGCAAGTCACCCAGCAATTATGTTGGTCACTATTGAGAAATATGTGTGTGGTAAGAGTGGAAATGATTTGTGTTTATTTTTCATACTTACGCAACTTGTCCTGATAAATGTAGACTCTTAAAAAGTTAGTCAGTATGGCTTGGTTGTCTTGTTTATTTGCATATGGTGTATGACAAAAAAGTAATTATTTTTCCTTATTATGTAGTAATTCTGAGCCATGTCATGGGATGTCAGGCTTAAAAAGAGCGAGAGAGAGACAACAATACGACTTAATAAGTCAATTACTGTTTGTTTGTGGATGACTGTGTGGTTTATAAAACTTTAGTGGGTGATGGTGATAGTAGAATTAAAGTAATGCTAGAATTAAAAAAAAAAATCTATTGATTCAAAAACCTAATCTGAATATAAAGCCGTGGTCAGAGGCTATATATAAGAACAGACAGCATTCATTCCACCAAATTATAGAGGTCTTTCAGCTCAGTGACTCAGTCCCTACTTATCTCGATGTAGGTCGTCCTTGCTAGAAACCAGGAGACTCCCATTCACAGGATGATTAAAGTCAGTTCCAAACAGAAATTGCAGCAGCTAATGCCCGGATCCCCCCCTGCAGCCTACAAGTTAATAGCGGACGGCATTCTAACGAACAAAACTGGAATCACAGTAGATTTTCGTTGATAATAAAAACTTCAGTCATGGCAGACTTTGCGGCTGATTGCGAAAGCTGTAAGCGAAAAAAAAAGCTTTTTCAGATTCACTGAAATGTCTGGCTTTTATCAGTAGAAGGTCTCCGCTATAGGGATTTACGCTACAGGTCAGTAGTCTTTGGCCTTATGGAAAATAGTGTATAATTCCAAGAGTAATAGAATCAAAGCTCAGGGACTGTACAATGGCGGAGTGACTACCCTCATACATCTTAGTCAGCTCCATGACCTTTACTTCTCTGGTGGAGACGGCAAAACGGAAAGAATTCATTCTGATAGTCATCAACACTGTCAGTCAAAATCCTTGGGGTACCAGTCTTGGGAAAACAGAACAGAAAATGGTAAAAAGTCTTGGTAAACTTCTTTTAAAAGGGGAACAATTTCATGTCAATTTGATCGATGTGTGTATGATATCTATGTATCTTATGACCATCTCTCATGGTGTCTGTGTCTTTATACTAAATGATTAGCGGAAACTTTTGTCCTTGAATGGCTTTTTTTTTCTCTTTTGTAAATCAGACTCAGTCACTGCTCTATCATTCAATCATAACTGGCAAAATCAGCTCAAATTTCTATCTATCTATCTATCTATCTATCTATCTATCTATCTATCTATATATCTATCTATCTATCTATCTATCTATCTATCTATCTATCTATCTATCTATCTATCTATATCTATCTATCTATCTATCTATATCTATCTATCTATCTATCTATCTATATCTATCTATCTATCTATCTGTCTGTCTGTCTGTCTATCTATCTATCTATCTATCTGTCTGTCTATCTGTCTGTCTGTCTGTCTATCTATCTATATGTCTCTCTATCTATCTGTCTATCTGTCTGTCTGTTTGTCTATCTATCTGTCTGTCTGTATGTCTGTATGTCTGTCTTTCTATCTATCTATCTATCTATTTACCTACCTACCTACCTACCTATCTATCTATCTATCTATCTATCTATCTATCTACCTACCTACCTACCTATCTATCTATCTATCTATCTATCTATCTATCTATCTATCTATATCTTTCTATACGCTTATATATATATATGTTATACACATACACACACATATATATCAAAGTTACTTTCAGCATTCAAGCAAATAGGGACCAGAATTACACAAAAATATAACGAGACTGCAAATCTAATACAAAATACAAGAAAGCCACAAAATATTGGCCAACTGGCCTTTGTCAAACGTACCCCAAACACACACACACAAAACAAAATTAAAAAAACAACAGTAAGATTTCCCTGATCTCTTGTTGAGTGGAAGTCTTGAAGCTTCAGGGAAGTGCTGCTACTGTAGTTCCCTTAAAGTTTTGTGTATTCATTCCTTGTCACCTTTTGAGGGGTTGTGGGCTCAATCCTCTGGTGGAGCACAAGTATTTTGTCCCATACATTGGCAGCTGTGACGTTAGTGCATATGGAACTCATTTCTACTGCGAAGACGTCATCTTGAGAAACTGAAACTGAAACTGAAACTTTTGTGTGTGCTTGATAAATGCCACTTGGCTGAAAATTTGCGCCTGTCTTTTTGTACTAAATTTGCGCTTTCGTTCTGTTTTTGTTTGTTTTTGGTTCTTAAATAAAAGAGGAAAACAAATCCTGCATCTACAGATATCATCACATGTGCCCTGCCAATTGGCGTTGGCGATCATGACACCTTTCTATTTATCTATTCTTTGTCGCTGGAAGTATACCTCTCACCCTCTCTTTCTTCATCCACCCAGCAAGTCCATCCAATATTTTCTTCCTGGGTCTACCTGTTGCTTGTTTTCTCTCCAGCTTTCCTGTTGTGACAAGGTGCTTAATTTCCTTTGCCTCATAAAAATGGTATGTTTTACGAACAACCACAGAGAAAAAATGGTTTGAAGTGCCAGGAGTCTAAAGGTATTGAATTTCAGGTCTCTGAGAAGACCCATCAAAGTCTATAGATCAGAACAGTCTCCATTCATATATGTTGGAGGGCTCATTTAGCTGAATGATTCAGTCCCCATCTTTTTGATGTTTCACCCGCAATGGAAAGTTCAGGATTTTCAGGCATATCATTATCAGGATCAGTCCCACAAGTGAAACCACAAAATATAATACCTAAAACTAATGCAACTAATGTGTAATACATAAAACTACAGTGTTAACCAAGAATGGAGGCACGATGAATGTTTCTGATATCCAGTTCAGAACACTACAGTCATTTACCTGACAGCAAGCAAAACATATTCCCAACTTCGGTGAACGGTCCTTTCTGTTATCCTGTTATCAGTGGAAGGTCTTTGCCATAGACTGCTTATACTTTGGCTCAGCAATCCGAACAGATAGTAAAGGCAATACATAATGTAATTCTAAGGGCGGTAGATTCACATCTCAGTAATAGTACAATGACTGCCCACATAAATCTGTCACCTGTATGTCTTTGCTTCTCTGGTGGCAAGATGGAGAGAAGAATCATAATTCTTGCTGATTCGAGTCATCAACACAATCATGCAATGCAAAGTTCTTGGGGGCAAAACTTGGGGAAGAGAAACTCAGATAGAATCTGTATATGAAAAATATGAAAGCCATAGGGACGTTCTCTATTTCCTGTCTCTCTCTCTCTCTCTCTTTCTTCTGGGTAATTTAGAGCACATCAGGTGCAGGAGAGTGCAACTAAAATAATGAAAACAGGGAAGATAATATGGGGAGAGGGTAATGCGATGTACTATATGCGTGTGCCTGGGTACACGCGTGAGTATGTATACGTGTGTGCGTGTATGTGTGTGTGTGTGTGTGTGTGTGTGTGTGCGGTGTGTGTGTGTTATATATATGTGTGTGTATGTATGTGCGTGTGTGTGTGTGTGTGTGTTAGTGTGTGTGTATGTGTATGTGTGTGTATGTGTGTTTGTGTATGTGTGTGTGTGTGTGTGTGTGTGTGTGTGTATGTGTGGGCGTGTGTTGTATTTGTTCATATATTTTCATGTAAAAGCTTGGGTCATTTATATTTAAAATGACACCTTAATAATGTTAACCAGACAATAAATGGTGTAGAATGATGATAATGATATGATAATAATAATGATGATGATGATGATGGTTTGTGTATGTGTAAGTATGTACATATATATATATATACACACATTTACATATATACATATGTATATATGTATATGCATTTATGTATGTATATATGCATGTATATATGTATGTATATGTGTGTGTGCATGCATGTGTACGTGTGTGCGTGTGTGTATGTGAATGTGTTCAGAGCATAGACAAACTGTACATTTCATTATGCACAGGAATGTTTATGTCGTCTTTTGATTTAAACTATCCAAATTTTCTATAACCCTTCCACTCAAAAAGGAATCAATATCATCAAGCCCTTACTTCTTAGCGTTGCCTAAAGACCAAAGGAACACAACCCCAGCTGAACTGAAAGCCCAGTGGTACCAATCCATCATAGAGTTATCGACTCTTCCCATCCCTTCTGGTCCAGCGCCTGTGTGAGCATTGGAGGAGTGTGTGCAGGGAGGCACGGTGATAACGTGCGTGCTGATCACACTTCACTATCAAGTGAGTGAGTGACCAGTATCCACTTTTGCCTTCCGCCTTAAACCTGGCTTTGATATTGGCCACCAAAAGCTGAGATGGCACGCCAAGAGATCATCGATGGTCTATTTAACCCCTCCTTTCCAGAAGAAATAAACATCACAAAACCGTTACTTCTTAGCGTTGACTGAAGACCAAAGGAACGCAACCCCAGCTGAACTGAAAGCCTAGTGGTACCAATCCATCATAGAGTTATCGACTCTTCCCATCCCTTCCAGTCCATCGCCTGTGTGAGCATTGAAGGAGTGTGTGCAAGGAGGCACGGTGATAACGTGCATGTGGATCACTTCACTATCAAGTGAGTGAGTGAGCGGTATC
>CM060308.1:6159482-6161982 GCA_030674185.1 Monoplex corrugatus | reverse complement strand
CTACAGCTGTCGCTTTAAACAAACCCACAGCTCCATTCCCCCTCCCCCTCCCCCTCCATTTCCCCTCTCCTCCGCCTGCCCCCCCCCCCCCCCCTCCTTGACCGTCATTGTTGGAAACTCGCGTGTTCAGACATTATTATTTTTCAATCTCTCTTCTTCGAGAGGGAGAAAATGTGAGAGGTGCGCGAGTGTATTGATTTTGATCAACTGGAGAGAAGAACGCTGAGACGGTGGAGACCCAGGCAGGACTTTCAGAGAATTCACGCTGATGCCGGGAAAGTAGTGATTAGTGAAATACTCACTACTCACAGAGGATTTACAGTACAATGGGTCTCCCCCCTTCCATTCCTGCATTACTGTTATCAGCTCTTTTCCGTCTGACCATGAGCAGTTAAATATCGTCGACAGATGTTAGTTTTGTCCTGGCAATATCCTTTTATAAAAAACAAAACACAACAAAACGAACCAAACCAGACCAAACCAAACCAAATCCAAACCAAAATTCAAACAAAAAACAAAACAAAACAAACAAAATAAAATACAACAAAAACGAAAACAAAGGAAACATTGGAAAAGAAAAGAAAAGAAAAGAAAACAAAACGAACCAAACCAGACCAAACCAAACGAAATCCAAACCAAATCCAAACAATAAATAAAACAAAACAAACAAAATAAAATACAACAAAAACGAAAACAAAAGAAACATTGGAAAAGAAAAGAAACGAAAAGAAAACAAAACGAAACAAACCTACAAAAGAGAAAAGGAAACGAAAGAAACCAAACCAAACCAAACCAAACCAAAACCAAACCAAACCAAACCAAACCAAACTAAACCAAACACCAAACCAAACCAAACCAAACCAAACCAAACCAAACCAAACCAAACCAAACCAAAACCAAACAAACCAAACCAAACCAAACCAAACCAAACCAAACCAAACCAAACCAACCAAACCAAACCAAACCAACCAACTAAGTAACATAAGTCTTGAGAGTCACGGAGTTATCTCCCATGTGGAATGTCATCCTGAATGTTCTGAGCTTACCACTTTATGCTTTGTTGCTGCGTCTATGCTAGCTGAATGGGTAGCACAAACTGTGTTGGGTTTGTTTTAAGAAATTCCACATGGGAGATAACTCCGTGACTCTCAAGAGTTATGTTACTTAGTTGATATTTAAAATTCTCCCTGCTTCCCTCTTATTTCCTTTGGTAAACCAAACCAAACCAAACCAAACCAAACCAAAACACTGAGAAAAAAATTAGCACGATTGATTCAGATTGATATAAGAACAGTGAGTGTCTGTGTTTGTGACTGTATAATGTCCATATTCGAAACTTTCTGGCTGTTTGCTTTTTTGTTAGTTTATTTATATTCTTTGAATCAGCCAGACCTATTGTTTTAAAATAGAAGTCCAGAGATTTTTACTTCCATTTTCATGCCATTGAAAACAGGCATTACTTCTTTGACCTTAACCGCTATAACCAACAATATGTGATTAAAAAGTTTTAAGCTTTTTATGGGGGAGTTTATATCAACATTTGGTCAAAACTGAGGACTATTGAGAAATCCCCCAAAGGATACGTTTGGAGAATAAAGCTCTAATATCCAGGTCACATATTCCACAAAAAAGTGACCAAACTCAGCACTATTTGAAGAAGGAAATGATCCCTCAGCACTCTCTCCTCTCATCCCTCCCTCCCTGATTATTGGACACTCATGTGTTCAGTTATTGTTGTTCTTCAATCTCCCATTTCGAAAATGCAAAGAGAGAAGTGTATTGATTCAGACCAACCAGAGAAAAGGAACCCTGAGACAATGGTGATCCATACAAGATTTGCAGAGTATTCACTGTGGTGTGGGGATCCAGCGCAAATAGTGATTAGTGAAATATTCACTACTCGTGGAGGATTTAGGATACAATGCCTTGCTTTTACGTATTATTTTCAGTCCATCTGTGGGAAGTAAAGTATCGTCGACAGACGTTGGATTTATTTGGGCAAAGTCCTTGATAAAAGAATAAAATACTGAAGGACTCTCACACACACACATGTGCACACACACACATGCGCGCACGCACGCACACACAGACACACACACACACACAAACAGACACACACACACACAGACACAACACACACACACACACACACACACACACACACACATACACACACCGTCTAATATCACTCATAGTGAAAAGACGTTAAATCAAAGAACGATCGAACAGAGGCACGCACACACACGCAGGTACACACACACACACACACACACACACACACACACACACACACACACACACACACACACACACGCAGGCACACAAACACAAACACACACACACACATATACACACACACACACATACACACACACGCACACATACGCACGCATGAAAATAAAACCAAGGAGATTGATTTAGATCGACACCGGGCCAGTCAGTGTCTGTGTTTGTGACTGTGTTCATATTCGAGTCGTTTGTTTACTGCTTGCTTTGGTCA
>CM060308.1:6131982-6149482 GCA_030674185.1 Monoplex corrugatus | reverse complement strand
ACATTTATTCATGGATTTTTGAAAATATTTCTGAAAGAGATGTGTTTAGATATGTTTTTTAATTTCAAAGTCAACAGACAACTGTTTTGTCGTAAAAAAAAACTATGGGAGGGAGTTCCACATTGGTGGGTGAAAAAGAGATTGATTTCTTTCCACAAATTGTTAGCAAGAACCGAGATACGATTATGAGAAAAACTCTTAGAGTCTTGTGAACTGTGGAAGGTTTCTATGCAGGAGTAGTTTTAATGTATATGTTGGCATGGTATTCGAGCATGGACACTGAAAGCAGACAGTGTCAATTTTATACTGAGATGTTGATGAAACTGTTTAACGTTGACTGGAATTTTGTGTTCGAGATTAATATGTCACAATTTGAACGTCATCATCATCATCATCATCATCATCATCATCATCATCATCATCATCATCATCATCATCATCATCAAGTGTCCTGCTGCATGGCGTTAGTGATCACGGTCCTCCATATGCATCTATCCCTTGTCGCAGCAAGTGCATCTTCCACCCTCTCTGTCCTCAGTCAACTTGCAAGTCCGTCCAATATTTTCTCCCTGGGTCTACCTGGTGTTCTCTTTCCCTCCAGCTTTCCTATTGTGACCGGTGCTCTAATTCCCCTTTCCTCATAAAATGGCCTAGAAATGTTGCTTGTCTTTTCCTAGTCTTTTTCATATTTCGAACATGCACAAATAAAGAAGAATTGTTAACAATGGCTCGGCTGTATTCCCCCACTCTCCACCTGTTTATCGTTATGCAATAGATGTCAAGGACATACTGCTATAAGACAATTATAATGGTGAGTCAGTTGATCATAGCATTCGGTGATGCTTACATCATATTATACTATTTTAAGCACCACACTTACATCATATTATACTATTTTAAGCACCACACTTATATCATACTATACTATTTTAAGCACCACACTTATATCATACTATACTATTTTAAGCACCACACTTATATCATACTATACTATTTTAAGCACCACACTTACATCATACTATACTATTTTAAGCACCACACTTACATCATACTATACTATTTTAAGCACCACACTTACATCATACTATACTATTTTAAGCACCACACTTACATCATACTATACTATTTTAAACACCACACTTACATCATACTATACTATTTTAAGCACCACACTTACATCATACTATACTATTTTAAGCACCACACTTACATCATACTATACTATTTTAAGCACCACACTTACATCATACTATACTATTTTAAGCACCACACTTACATCATACTATACTATTTTAAGCACCACACTTACATCATACTATACTATTTTAAGCACCACACTTACATCATACTATACTATTTTAAGCACCACACTTACATCATACTATACTATTTTAAGCACCACACTTATATCATACTATACTATTTTAAGCACCACACTTACATCATACTATACTATTTTAAGCACCACACTTATATCATACTCTACTATTTTAAGCACCACACTTACATCATACTATACTATTTTAAGCACCACACTTATATCATACTATACTATTTTAAGCACCACACTTACATCATACTATACTATTTTAAGCACCACACTTACATCATACTATACTATTTTAAGCACCACACTTACATCATACTATACTATTTTAAGCACCACACTTACATCATACTCTACTAGTAATTTTAAGCACCACGGATTTTCCTATCTCTTTATTCCCCTCTCTCTCTCTCTCTCTCTCCTTCTCTCTCTGTCTCTCTCTGTCTCTGTCTGTCTCTCTCTGTCTCTGTCTGTCTGTCTCTGTCTCTCTGTCTCTCTGTCTCTCTGTCTCTGTTCTCTCTGTCTCTCTCTGTGTCTTTGTGATAGTTATACTGGTGTGTCAATTGCTTACATCATGCCATTTTTGCATCACGAATTTCCTTGTGTTTCTCTCTATTCCCCTGTGTGTGTGCGTGTGTGTGTTATGTGTGTGTGTGTGCGTGTGCGCGTGTGCGCGTGTGCGTGTGTGTGTGTGTGTTTGTGTGTGTGCCTGTGTGTGTGGTTTGTGTGTGTGCTGTGTGTGTGTGGGTGTTGTGTGTGTGTGTTCGTTCGTTGCTTGATTTAACGTCTTTTCACTATAAGTGATATTAGACGGGAAAAATGGCATGGAGAATGAAATTAGGGGGGGGGGGGGGGGGGAGGGGAACAGAGTTAGGGACGTAAAAAAAATTAAAAGGAAGCGGCAAGGTCTTAAGAAAAAGGATATGGATGAACAGAGAAATGAAACTAGAACAACGCTAACATCAATAATGTAAAAGAAAAATCGTCATAAAAACAAAACAAAACAAAAATAACATAATTATAATGATAATCTTAAAGTAACGCATTAACAGGACTGTGAACCAATGGTTCTGAAATATTAACTAACAAAACTTGATCCGATATACTTCTTTTAAAATGCGTTTCAAGATAGTTTCCTTGTGTAAACATCTTTGGTAAAAAGGAACGAAGCTTTCTGCAGTAAAACAAACAGTGATACAATGTGAATTGTTCGCCGCAAATACATAAAACGTTGTTACAATATTTTGTTTTCAAAGCGTTCAGTTGAATGCGAAAATATGTCATAACAATTAATCTCAAATGATATAACGAGGAATACTGCAATTTTTTAACAGATATTTTGAACTGAAAGTTTGATTCTTTTTTGAGACACAAATTTTTCATTTAAATGTTCATGAAATCGAATCCATGATGCTAATTCTAGCGAGTTGTAAGCTTCTTTTACCGAGGTGTTAACATGTAATTCTATGGAATTTTCTGAATGGAGGGCACCGGATTTAGCTGCTCTGTCAACTACGTTGTTGCCATGAAGACCATGAGAAGGCACCCAGCATAAATTGATTTCCGAGCCATTTATCTTTAAACAATGGTGTGTGTGTGTGTGGTGTGTGTGTGTGTGTGTGTGTGTGTGTGTGTGTGTGTGTGTTGTGTGTTGTGTGTGTGTGTGTGTGTGTGTGTGTGTGTGTGTGTGTGTGTTTTATGTCCGTTCGTTCCTTGATTTGACGTCTTTTCACTATAAGTGATATTAGACGGTTGTTGTGTGTGTGTGTGTGTGTGTGTGTGTGTGTGTGTGTGTGTGTGTTTGTGTATGTGCGTGCGTGCGTGCGTGCGTGCGTGTTGTGTGTGTGTGTGCGTGCGTGTGTGTGTGTGTGTGTGTGTTCCTTTTCATTTAATTTTACGAATGTGCGGCTTATAGTTTTAGATATCATTCCTATTCATTTATAACTGATCGTGTCACCGTACTTGACAGACTGTGATAGTTTATGGTTTCGTTGCTCTCTCTGACGTGCAGTTCCATTTCAGTAACACTATATTGGCTTATTAACCCTTTGACTCCTGCACCCTGTCTACCAGCATCCTGCATTACCAACCATGCTAGCAAAGCATAAAATAGCTCTTTGACTCCCTCACCGTATCCACCAGCTTCCTGCAGTTGAGTTGAGATGAAGGGATGAGAGGTGTGTCAGGAAGTGGTGGATAGGGTGAGGAAGTCAAAGGGTTAATTTTTTTTACAGGTGACAAAATAGGGTGTGAGATGAAAGGGGTTTAAGCAAATCCTGTGGATTTGCCTCTGTCTCTGTCTGTGTCTCTGTGTTTCTGTCTGTCTGTCTAACTATCTGTCTATCTGTCTGTCTGTCTGTCTCTGTCTTTCTGTCTCTGTCTCTCTCTCTAACTCTTCTCTCTCACTGTCTCTTTCTCTCTTTCTCTCCCTCCCTCTCTCCCTCCCTCTCTCTCCTCTCTCTCTCTCTCTCTGTGAACAGTATTGAAAGAAGTAAGAGAACAATTTATTTCACTAGAGTATTTTAGAAGACCTTTGTTTAAACTTAATGTCATCATCAAAATAAAGAATCATAAAACAATGTTGTTGTTTTTTGATTTGTACAAAGTGTTTACAATTAAGAACGTTGTAGTTATATAGGTCATATTTATACGTTTTTCAGACAAATATGGTTTTTAACACAAAACATCCATTCCATGACAAAAACATGTTTTGATGAATCAAGGCAGGTAAGCCACACCTTCATCTCTTTGTCATTAATGTCATCAACTTGTTCGCTCGCTGTCGCCTCGGTGCTACAGGGTCCCAGGCTCTGCTTCAGAATTCAACGATTTTCATCACACGCTGTGTGTCCTGTGTAAACGTACCTTGGACGACAAACACATGTTTAATTTAAATGGACAGACAGGGCAAAGCAGCTCGTGTCAGCCCCATCTCCTATTACAAACCCTTACGTACAGTCCACACACCGTTTGGTGGAGAAAATTCTGTGTTAACCCTTTGATTTCCACCACCACCACCACCACCACCCCTGTCCACCAGCATCCTGCATTGTCAGCCATGCTAGCAAAGCAAAAACTTAATCTTTGATTCCAACGCCCTATCCACCAGCTTCCTGCAGGAAGGGAGAGAGAGAGAGAGAGAGAGAGAGAGAGAGAGAGAGAGAGAGAGAGAGAGAGAGAGAGAGAGAGTGAGACAGACAGACAGAGAGAGACAAATAGAGAGTGAGAGAGAGAGAAGGGAGAAGAGAGAAAGATAGATAGATAGAGAGAGAGAGACAGAGAGAGAGAGAGAGAGAGACAGACAGACAGACAGAGACAGATAGAGAAAGTGAGAGAGAGAGAGAGAGACAGAGAGAGACAGAGAGAGACAGACAGACAGAGACAGATAGAGAGAGTGAGCGAGAGAGACAGACAGACAGAGAGACAGAGAGAGAGAAAGAGAGAGAGAGAGAAACATAGAGAGCCAGAGACAGAGACAGAGACAGAGACACAGAGAGACAGGGGGGAATCAAAGGGTTAAATTTCTGCTGTTAGTGGATAGGGGCCGAGAGTCAAAGGGTTAAAAAAAAAAGACGAAGAAGAGGAAGCAAAGAGCAAAGTATATATTCAACGATGTTTATGAACGACACTTTTCAATGTGTGGACGGCTCCACCTCCACTACGAATTCTCTCCTTGTCCGGCACAAAAAAAGAGACGGATGCGCGCGTGCTATGGGACAATGGAGTTCACCTTCATCATACTCCCCATCAAGGTCGCTTCGGTGGCTAAGTCAACAGCAGTACTGGCACGCACAGACAGAGAGAGAGAGAGAGAGAGAGAGACAGAGACAGAGACAGAAAACACACAACAGAGACAGAGCAGAGAGAGAGAGAGAGAGAGAGAGAGAGATAGACAGAAGACAGATACAAGACAGAGACAGACAAGAGAGAACAGAGACACAGAGAGAGATAGGGAGAGACAGTGAGATAGAGAGAGAGAGAGGGACGTAGGGAGGGAGGGAGAGGGAGAGAGAAAGGAGAAAGAAGAGACAGTGAGAAGGAAACAGAACTGTGAATAAACGTCTTATCCCGACACAGAAGCACAATGGTGCTGACTCAGAGAGAGAGAGAGACAGAGAGAGAGAGAGAGAGAGAGAGAGAGAGAGAGAGAGAAAAAGAGAGAGTGAGAGGGAGAGAGAGAGAGAGAGAGAGAGACAGACAGACAGACAGAGACAGGGACAGAGACAGAGACAGAGACAGAGACACACAGAGAGAGAAACAGAGACAGAGAGAGAGAGAGGGCAACAGAGACATAATGATAGACAGACAGGAGAGACAGAGATACATAGATACACACTGAGAGAGAGAGAGAGAGAGAGAGAGACAGACAGACAGACAGAGAGAGAGACAGACAGACAGAAAGAGAGAGATAGAGAGACAGAAAGAGACAGGTAGAGAGAGAGAGAGAGAGAGAGAGAGAGAGAGAGAGAGAGAGAGAGAAAAGTAGACGGACAAATATATAGATGGACAGACAGACAGGGAAAGAGAGTGAAGATTTAAAGCCAAGAGGACTCAAAAAGGTCTTTAATGACTTAGACCAAAACCCCTATCACAGTGTCAGGAATGGATTAGGTGGGGCTGGGGAATTCAAGATAAAAAGAACTCATTCTATGATAATACATCGAAATGGTATACTGTCTTAGTCACACACAGACACACACACGCACGCACGCACACACACACACACACACACACACACACACACACACACACACACACACACACAACACACACTCTCTCTCTGTCACACACACACACACACACACACACACACACACACACACACACACACGCTTAAAGACACACACACACACACACACACACACACACACACCACACACCACACACAGAGGACTGCATCTCAGTCACACACACATACACACACAGACACACACAGACACACACACAGACACACACACAGACACACACACACACACACAGACACACAGACACAGACACAGACACACACACACAGACACACACACAGACACACACACAAACACACACAGACACACACAGACACACACACAGACACACAGAACAAGTTATTCTACTTCACGATGTCTTGATATGGGAATTCCTCAAGGTTCAGTGATAGCACCTATATTATTTAATATCCTTATATATGATCTTCCTAATGTACTCTCAAATCGTGTTGTTTTGGTACAGTACGCTGATGATATATGCATATGGATGAATATTACTTTAAAAAAGACAACTCCCCAGAGAGCACAGAATTACATCAGGAAGGTGTATCAATCTGATCTTGATAGTCTTGGAAACTACATGTTAGAAAATGGTCTATCGTTATCAACTGAAAAAACTAACATGATGCTATTTAATCCTGGTGGTACTTTAAATAACTTGCCTACTTTCAGATTGCATGGTGAAGTAATACATTACAAACAGGTGGTAAAATTTCTGGGAGTTTTTATAACATCGAAATTAAACTGGAATGTCCATTTTGATTATGTTTTAACAAAAGCAAGAAAAGCCTTAAATTTTCTAAAGATAATAAGCAGATTACCCTGGGGAATGGATACAAACATACTACTTCATCTATCAACAGCACTTGTAAGATCTAAATTATCCTATGCACAAGAGGTGTTCTTCAGTGCACCAAAATATTTACTAAAGAAGATTCAAAGCTTAGACTGCAAAAGTCTTAAAATTGCACTAGGTGTACCAGTCCATGCTTCAAATCTGGAAACGTACAAAGTTGCTGGAATTCTGTCTCTGAACAATTATCGTGAGCTAGCGACAGCAAAGTTTGCAGTCAGAACTACTTCACAAACGGACAATTTTGTGAGCAAGGAAATTAAACTAAGGTCTGATGTTGACTTTCCAAAACGAGCAACAACATTTCCTCACAAATGACTGTTGCAACTTATGTCTCTGACTTAGTCAAACAGTCTAACATAAATTTGGATGAAATAGCTGAGACACCATCCACATTCATTAACACATCAATGCTGCATAAACACAGTTCATAAAACCCCAACAGACATGGTTTTTGTTTACTGTTCATGAGCACGCACACTCATCTCTCTCTCTCTCTCTTCCTCATTCCCTCTCTCTCTTTCTCTCGTCTCTGTGCACACACACACACACACACAGACACACACACACACACAGACACACATACATACATACACACACGCTTGTGTGTATGAGAGAGAGCAAGAGAGAGAGAGAGAGAGAGAGAGAGAGAGACAGACAGACAGACAGACAGACAGATAGACATATAGACAGAGTCACAGACAGATAGACAGAGTCACAGACAGAGACAGAAGGAAAGAGAAAAAAAGAAAGAAAGGGAGAGAGGGAGAGAAAGAGAGAGAGAGAGAGAGAGAGAGAGAGAGAGAGAGAGAGATCACAACAGAGAGACAGAGAGAGAGAGAAAACGAGAGAAAGAGTGAGAGAGAGATAGAGAGAGAGAGAGAGAAAGAGAGACAGAGTGAGAGAGAGAGAGAGAAAGACAGAGAGAGACATAGATAGAGAGAGAGGGCCAGCCAGCCAGCCAGCCAGCCAGACAGAGACAGAGACAGAGACAAAAATGAAAGACCAAGACAGGGACAGAGAGAACGAAGAAAGAACGGCAAAGTGTGTGTATGAAGAGCTCAGCTTTGTTTGACATCCCGTGACGGGCAATTTCAAGCTTTCAGCCTGGACAGCGTGGCGAGCGATGCTTCAGCAGTGTGCCATGTTCAATGATCGCCAATTTATCGCCCCTAGCAGGCCGCTTCCGTTATTTTGGCCCTACGCTTCCCATAATTCCTGCTTGACATGCACGTGTACAGCGGACATGGCTTGTCCTGGAGATGTCACAGAGCTGATGAATACTGAGAATGCCATGAGGGGTGGGGGGTTGTTGGAATTGGGGGGTGGGGGATTGTGAATGGGGGTGGGGTTTCAAGGACATGGCTCGTTTGTACGTCCATCGATGGTCAGTCAGCATCCTGGTGTGGTTATTGTTTTTCCCTTCACTCAAGTTCAATTACCTGTGTGATGGGCTTTGTCTCTGCTCTTCCTCTTCTCTAAGCTCTCTGTATGTCTATCTGTCTGTCTCTATTTCTCTTTTTCTCTCTTCTTCTTTCAGCCTCTCTGTCTTGTCTGTCTGTCTCTCTCTCTGTCACACACACACAGAGACATGCACAGGACTACACATACACGTACACAGCAACATATAAGCACTCACATACAGTCTGGCACACTCACACACACACACACACACATTTACTTACACAGCAACATACACACACAGACATACACGTGCACAGCAACACACACATGTGCGCACATACACACACACAGAGCTACACAAATGCCTGTGCTTGCATTGCACACACACGCACAGCCATAGACAGATATATACACACACGCACACACAGCATGCATGAAGGAGAGAGGAGAGAGAGAGAGAGAGAGAGAGAGAGAGAGAGAGAGACAGAGACAGAGACACAGAGAGAAACAGAGATAGACAGAGATAGACAGAGAGACAGACAGAAACAGAGACAGAAACAGAGAAAGAAAGAAAGAAAGACAGAGAGAAAGAGAGCAAGAGAAACAGAGAGACAGAGAGACAGACACAGACACAGACATAGACAGACAGACAAACAGACAGACATACAGACACAGGGAGATAGAGATAGAGAGAGTGCTAACAGCCAGCCAGTCAGTCAGCCAGCCAGCCAGCCAGACAGACAGGCAGACAGACAGAGACCAAGACAGGGACAGAGAGAATGAAGAAAGAACGGCAATGTGTGTGTATGAAGAGCTCAGCTTTGTTTGACATCCTCTGACGGACAATTTCAAGCTTTCAGCCCTGGACAGCGTGGCGAGCGATGCTTCAGCAGTGTGCCATGTTCAATGATCGCCAATTTATCGCCCCTAGCAGGCCGCTTCCGTTATTTTGGCCCTACGCTTCCCATAATTCCTGCTTGACATGCACGTGCACAGCGGACATGGCTTGTCCTGAGGATGTCGCACAGCTGATGAATACTGAGAATGTCTTGAGGGGTGGGGGGTGGTTGGAATGGTGGGTGGGGGTGGGGGTTAGGGATGGGGTTTCAAGGACATGGCTCGTTTGTATGTCCATTGGTGGTCAGTCAGCATCCTGGTGTGGTCCTTGTTTTTCCCTTCACTCAAGTTCAATTACCTGTGTAGTGGGCTTTGTCTCTTCTTTGCCTCTTCTCGAAAGTCTCTCTCTCTTTCTCTCTCTCTCTCTCTCTTTCTTTCTATGTCCCTGTCCCATTCTGTCTGTCTGTCTGTCTGACAGTCCCCCCGTCTCTCTCTCTCTCTCACACACACAGAGCTATGACCACACATTCACGTGCACAGTAACATATACACGCACGCATATACACTGGCACACTCACACACACACATACTTACACAACAACATACACATGCACGCACATACACGTGCACAGCAACACACACACATGCACTCACACACACACACACACAGCTTGTGTATCTTGCGCTGGCATAACACGTTCACTCACAGCCATACACAGACACAGAGACACAGAGACACACACACACACACACACACGCTTGTGTGTATGAGAGACAGAAAGAGAGAGAGAGAGAGAGAAACAAAGAAAGAGAGAGGGAGAAAGAGAGAAAGAAAGAAAGAGAGAGAGAGCCAGCCAGCCAGCAAGCCAGAGACAGACAAAGAAACAGAGAAACAGAGACCAAGACAGGGACAGAGAGAACGAAGAAAGAACGGCAAAGTGTGTGTATGAAGAGCTCAGCTTTGTTTGACATCCTCTGACGGACAATTTCAAGCTTTCAGCCCTGGACAGCGTGAGGAGCGATGCTTCAGCAGTGTGCCATGTTCAATGATCGCCAATTTATCGCCCCTAGCAGGCCGCTTCCGTTATTTTGGCCCTACGCTTCCCATAATTCCTGCTTGACATGCACGTGCACAGCGGAATGGCTTGTTCCTGGGGATGTCGCACAGCTGATGAATACTGAGAATGTCATGAGGGGTGGGGGGTGGTTGGAATGGTGGGTGGGGGTAGGGGTTAGGGGTGGGGTTTCAAGGACATGGCTCGTTTGTACGTCCATCTATGGTCAGTCAGCATCCTGGTGTGGTCATTGGTTTTCCCTTCACCCATGTTAAATTACCTGTGTAGTGGGCTTTGTCTCTGCTCTTCCTCTTCTCTAAACTGTCTGTATGTCTGTCTGTCTGTCTGTCTCTATTTCTCTTTTTCTCTCTTCTTCTTTCAGCCTCTCTGTCTGTCTGTCTGTTGCTATTTCTCTGTCTTTCTCTTTTTCTCTCTTCTTCTTTCAGTCTCTCTGTCTGTCTGCCTGTCTGTTTCTCTCTCTCTCTCTCTCTCTCTGTCACACACACACACGCACATGCACAGGACTACACATACACAGACACAGCAACATACAAGCACTCGCATACAGACTGGCACACTCACTCACTCACAACACACACACACACACACACACACACACACACACACACACACACACACACATATTTACTTACACAGCAACATACACGCACAGACATACACGTGCACAGCAACACACACATGTACGCACATACACACACACACAGCTACACAAATGCCCGCGCTTGCATTACGCACACACGCACAGCCATACACAGATATATACACACACGCACACACAGCATGCATGAAGGAGAGAGAGAGAGAGAGAGAGAGAGAGAGAGAGAGAGAGAGACAGAGACAGAGACAGAGACAGAGACACAGAGAGAAACAGAGATAGACAGAGATAGACAGAGAGACAGACAGAAACAGAGACAGAAACAGAGAAAGAAAGAAAGAAAGACAGAGAGAAAGAGAGCAAGAGAAACAGAGAGACAGAGAGACAGACACAGACACAGACATAGACAGACAGACAAACAGACAGACATACAGACACAGGGAGATAGAGATAGAGAGAGTGCTAACAGCCAGCCAGTCAGTCAGCCAGCCAGCCAGCCAGACAGACAGGCAGACAGACAGAGACCAAGACAGGGACAGAGAGAATGAAGAAAGAACGGCAAAGTGTGTGTATGAAGAGCTCAGCTTTGTTTGACATCCTCTGACGGACAATTTCAAGCTTTCAGCCCTGGACAGCGTGGCGAGCGATGCTTCAGCAGTGTGCCATGTTCAATGATCGCCAATTTATCGCCCCTAGCAGGCCGCTTCCGTTATTTTGGCCCTACGCTTCCCATAATTCCTGCTTGACATGCACGTGCACAGCGGACATGGCTTGTCCTGAGGATGTCGCACAGCTGATGAATACTGAGAATGTCTTGAGGGGTGGGGGGTGGTTGGAATGGTGGGTGGGGGTGGGGGTTAGGGATGGGGTTTCAAGGACATGGCTCGTTTGTATGTCCATTGGTGGTCAGTCAACATCCTGGTGTGGTCCTTGTTTTTCCCTTCACTCAGTTCAATTACCTGTGTAGTGGGCTTTGTCTCTTCTTTGCCTCTTCTCATAAGTCTCTCTCTCTCTCTCTTCTCTGTCTCTCTCTGTCTGTCTGTCTTTCTCTCTCTCTCTTTCTGTGTCTCAGTCTGTCTGTCTGTCTGTCACACACAGACACAGACACACACACACCTCTTTCTCTCATTCTGTCTCTGCCTGCCTGTCTGTCTGTCTCACTTTCTCACTCTCTCTATTTTTCTCTCTTTCTCCCTTTCTCTGTATCTATCTGTCTGTCTGTCAGTCTCTGTCACACACAGACACACAGACACACCTCTCTCTCATTGTCTGTCTGTGTCTGTCTGTCTGTCTCTCTTGCTCTCTGTCTCTTTCTCTCTCTCTCTTTCTCTGTCTCTGTCTGTCTGTCTGTCTGTCTCTCTCTGTCACACAGGGACACAGACATGCACATAGGCACACACACACATGCGCGTGTGCGTGCACACACACACACACACACACACACACACACACACACACACACACACACACACTGACACTCACTCTCTCACTCTCTCACTCTCTACACTATTGTCCCCTCCCAACATGGTACCTTCCCTTCCCACACCCCCATCTTTCCATTTCCTTCCCCCTTCCTTGAGCCCTGTCCTTCTGTGTGGTCATGTCTTCATTAACTTTTCCATCTTGTCCAGCACACTATGTTTCGTGAGCACTGATTTCTTGTTCATCAGAAGGTCATTTGCGCTGTGTCTCTGACTATCTTTCTTTCTCAGTGGAGGGGCCATGATGGCCTTTATGAATAAATCGTTTGAATATGAATGTGAACCTGAATCTGAATCTCTCTGTGTCTCTCACGGTCTCTGTCTATATCTCTCTCTCTCTCTCACTGTGTGCGTGTGCGTGTGGTGTGTGTGTGTGTGTGTGTGTGTGTGTGTGTGTGTGTGTGTGTGTGTGTGTGTGTGGTGTGTGTGTGTGTTTCTCTCTCTGTGCCTCTCTCTGTCCCTCTTTCTCTGTCTCTCTCTCTCTTACTGTCTCTCTCTCTATCTGTCTCTCAGTCTCTCTGTGTCTGTGTCTGTGTCTGTCTGTGTCTGTCTGTCTCTGTGTCTCACTGTCTCTATCTCTCTCTGTCTTTGTTCTGTCTCTCTGTCTTTCTGTCTGTCTATCTGTCTGTGTATCTCTCTCTCTCTCTCTCTCTCTGTCCCTGTATGTGAATGTGTGTGTATGTTTATTGTTGTTGCTGGTTTAAATATCTTCATCATCTCATTGCTATTTCTATATTAGGTTTGTTTCTTGGCAGTGACCTACTGATGCTCCTTCCTCAGACTGGAGGGGGGGGGGGGGGTGGGGGCGGTTAAGATGGATGAATGTTGTGCTCCTCTTCGTTCTTTTCTTTTTCTTCTACATGTACTGATACTTGTTTCAGATTTGATCCTACAGTCGTTTTCATCGATGGGACGTTTTACTGAAATAAAAATAACATCAGTAAAGGATTTCCAGAGATGATGAAAGCAATCAAAAAACAAATATGAGAATGTAGACCTTATCGATTTTCCCTTCCTGGATGAGTACAACCTTTAACAATGTGTCAGTGTTTATCAGCTAGCATTTGTTTCGTGTCCAGATTATAAAAAGAAATCGATGATAGTGTTGGGTTTAGAGACTGTTAAAGACCGGTTCATATTTCTTTGTCCAGTTTGCTATCTTTCCAGATTCTAAAAAAATCGATGATCGCGCTTAGTTTCCAGTTTGATAAAGAGGGGTTAATATTTCTTCGTCCAGTTTGTTATCAGTTTTCTATTAAACTCTTCAGCCTGCGCAAAGGATATGCGTTGGCAAGGCCTTGAAATGAGGAGGGAAAGATAAGACGAGCAAAACACTAGACTGAAACCATGAAGCATTAACTCTTTGACTCCTGCACCCTATCTACCAACTGCAAAAACTTAACCCTTTGACTCTCTCACCCTATCTACCTCTCGGAAGCTGGTGGATAGGGTGAAGGAGTCAAACGGTTATCTTTTTTCTTTGCTGGCATTGTTGGCAATGCAGGATGCTGGTGGACAGGGCATGATTTAAGGCGGGCATAGAACAGGCCAAATCTTAAGTAGTGGGCTGGGTTTGAACTGAAGACATCAGATCTTGATTCCACAGCTCTCAGTGATAATAATGATATCGTTAAGTATTGTTGTGGTTATTGGGTTGCGTTTTTTTTGTGTTGTGTTCTTTTTTGGTGTTATGCTATTTTCTGCTGCACTGTGCTTAGCTAGCTATGCCATAGTGCCAAACACCAGTCTTTGATTGAGACTTTAAAATGAAGGGTGTTATTGAATAGATTTTGGTGTGTTTTTCACTAAGGTGCATCGATAGTTATGGAAGGGAAAGGATAATCAAGAATTTATTTTGTTTAGAGTTTGTTCAAGAGGGATTTATGCACTCAGACGTTTCCATATGTGCTCCACCCAAATCAGATAGAAAATACCTGGAAACTCTCTGAGACTCCGCAAAACCCTACACGCTACCAAGGTCTTGAAAATGGGGAAGAAGGAAGAGGAACCTATGAAACACTATGCTGACACTTCCAGAATGACGGAAACGTTAGGATAGACAGCGAACAGGACAGGTTTCAATGTTACTGGCTGGAACTTATCACGAGATATCTAATCTTGGAGAATGGAGTGAATGATTGCAGTCTTTATAGCTATAGATATTAAGGTTTCTTTCGGATGCTGTGTGTCAGTGTCCTTGTCTTCTGCGCCTGTGTTGATTAGGGAAGCCATAGAAATCACGGAAAAGAAGCCTTTATTCAACAGGGATATTGGGTACGTACTGCTTCCAATTTACTGATATATTCTCATGCTATATGAGGGAAGTCTGGAACTGGAAGACATTTCTATTTCCGTACATGCCTTATGTTCACTAAAGGTTTGCAATGCACTTGATTGATTGACATATATGTGAAAATTGATATTTTATTAGAATTTTTTTTTTTGTAACTTCTATGTTATGTCACATGTTATGAACTGTGTATTTTCATCAGTGTGTTAGTTGACGTGTCTTCTCCTCCTTCCATCCTTCCTTTCCATAATCTATTCTTTAAATGCTTTCTTTCCTTTCTTCTCTTTCTTTGATTCTATGTGCGTAATTTACTTTTCTTAAACAGAATATTAGTACAATTTCTAAAAATATTTTGATGTTGTTGTTGTTGTTTTTGTTATTGTTGTAAAGGATTGACATGTATCTATTATCATGTCTGCTTTTTCTCTCATACTTTTGTAAATTGCATGAGCTATTGACATTTACATAAAAGCCTGTAACTTATCACAGCTTATTTTCATAACTTGTTTCACATTTTGTGTGTTATGGGTCATTTTTATACTTGTATTTTGCGTGTAGAATAGCAAGGATTAGCTGTAAGACAGGTCCAGTGGGACTTAAGCTACTATCCTGTAGTAATTAAAGTTTTCTGAAGTGTGTACATGGGTCTGTTCATCTGCCTGCATCCAAATAGTCTTTCGTTTGTATGAAACGCAAGGGAACGTTAACCCCTCTCGAACTACCTCATGAGCATGTCCTATAGGTCAAGGTCGCTAACTGACCCATCCTGCTTACAAAGGAACACAACTTCAGCCACACGTGACCCGTATGACAAGGGTGGCAACTATCCACTGCGCCTTGAAGGGAGACAATGAGATGCGTGACAGGCACAATGCTGGGTGCACACAGCACGGTGTCTGACCGTTGTCAAGGCAGGCTGTATCCACCACGGTCTGTCCCTGGGTCTGTTTGATGTGGCAAAATAATGATAGGTGTGGGGTCCACTATCGAACATCATTAGCTGTTGGAAAGGAGCATTCCCTTTCTGTTGTAAGCTGTCAGCGGTTGTGGTCATTTAGGCGTCAGACAGTGTCAGCTCTTTGTTCTCTTGCCCTGTCTGTCTGTTTGTCTGTCTGTCTGTGTGTCTAGCTGTTCTGTCTTTGCTTCAGCCTCATGTACTGTTCATAGTATGTGTGTGTAGCTAATTGGTGTAGACTGTCAGTGCACATGTAGGTTTTTGATCAAAGATTTACCAAAAAACAAAAAACAAGCAAACAACAAAACAAAACAAAACAAACAAACAAACAAACAAACACAACACAAAAACATTTGCTGAGTGTGGTTTTCAAAGGATAATTTCTAGGATTGGTTAGTTGTTATGAAAAATTTTTTTTTAATAAAGTAAACAACAACAGCCAATGAATGTCGTTTTCCAAGGTTAATTTCTTCAATTCTTCATTCATACTTGCCCAGCCAAGTATCCACACGAGCACATCATCTCTCCAAGCATCCTTTTCAGTTTCAGTTCCAGTTTCTCAAGATGACGTCTCCGTGGTCGGGATGAATTCCATATGCGCTGACGTCACAGGTGCCATGTGATGGAAAAGATCCAGAATGATCATGGCACATGCCTTAAGAATGCACATAAACCCATGAGCTGACCAGGTCCTACAGGTCCAAGATCCACATGATTTTATCCATCTTTTATCTCATTGTCTTCATCTATCTTTATTTCATTCTCTGTAAACACTAAAAAATAACTATGTATCATTTTTGTCAGTTCTCACCTGCTACTTTTTTTTTTATCCATCTTTTATCTCACTCTCTTTATCCATCTTTTATCTCACTCTCTTTATCCATCTTTTATCTCACTCTCTTTATCCATCTTTTATCTCACTCTCTTTATCCATCTTTTATCTCACTCTCTTTATCCATCTTTTATCTCATTCTCTTTATCCATCTTTTATCTCATTCTCTTTATCCATCTTTTATCTCATTCTCTGACAACACTAAAAGAAACGATATATTGTTTTTGTCAGTCCTCACCTGCAGCTTCTAAGAACTGAACGCGCTATGGGCTTGTTTGAAAGACTGGGAACACACAGTCAGACCTGTCCATTTTATCAACGTGTCATTCAGGTTGTCGCTCAAATTTCCCGACCAACGTCACAGTTGTTTGTATATCTCAGGTCTGGTTGATGTAAGGTTAAGTTATGAAAGTAAGCGTGCAGTAAGACCTATCTCCCGATCTAAATTTGAAAAAAAATCCATGTTTATAGTATATGTGATGTTTAACAAGAACTAGCTGTAAGAAAGCCCAGTGGGACCTAATGCTATTATCCTAGAGTAGTAAAGTGTTTTGGAGTTAAGTTTTCTTACTGTGCACAACAGCCGAACACCTTGTTGTAGAGGGGTCAAATTTTCGACTTTAATGTCTTTCTCAAGTAAAATCACAATGTTGACTAATAACAAAGCATAGCTATTGGAGTTAAGTTTTGAGTGAATTCGAAACGAAACTCCGTAGCAACAACACCATCATCCCCTTTCTCATCATAATAATTTTGTGAAATCTCATTCCACAGATTCTGTGGACTTTCATTCATTGTGACTTTAGTTTCAGGGTTTGGAGATGTGCTGCAGAAATGAGTTTAGTGGTGAGAGAATAGTGACACAGGAACAGTACAGAAAACTGGGCAGAAAAAGGTACCCCAATAAAGGTACCTAATTCACATAAATTCTGTGTGAAGAAGTTCTAGTTTTTGGTTAAGGTTAAAGAGGATGGGTGATTCCAGATTACCAAGAAAAGTCTACAGAGTATAGTACAGTTTAGATGTACATGACAAAAGAAATTGGGTTTCGAATATACGCTGCAAACTATAAAAAAAAGTACTGTTATGGCTTTGTGCTGATAAA
>CM060308.1:6121982-6124482 GCA_030674185.1 Monoplex corrugatus | reverse complement strand
CACATTGGCTATCTCTCTCTCTCTTCATACACACCACACACACACACACACACACACACACACACACACACACACACACACACACACACACAATGTATATATATATATCTGTCTATACACACACACATATACACACACACATATATATATATCTATATATGTATATAATGTATACACACACACACACACACACACACACACACACACACACACACACAAGAACACACACACACACACACACACACACACACACACACACACACACACACACACACACACACACACACACAAGAACACAAGCCGCATCGAACTCTACCTAGCACATGCACACCTACATACACACAAAATATCCTGCAAGCATCCTATCCATCCATCCATCCATCCAATCCATCCATCATCCATCCATCCATCCATCCATCCATCCATCATCCATCCATCCATATGTATCCAAAGTCTGTCAGACTCATTAGGCACAAGTCAGCATCAGACGCTGTAGTGGAGCACAGAGAATCCAAGCTGTTAGGTTTGGTGAGGTGACCACACACCCTGTGTTGTTGCACATTCTTCATCCTTGGTAGACTTTACGCTGGGTGTTTTCATGTTACCATAAGTCAACCACTTACATGACCTACAGGATCTGTAAGATACATACTTTGATGTTCATGCAGTGTCTTTGTTATGAAAGTGAATATTTAATGTGTTGTCTTCCATTTGTGCCTCACAAACAATGGGGAAAAACCCTCTTCTCTGTGGATTACAAGAACCTTAAGCAGAAGAAGCATACATTTGAATTGAAAGATTCTTGATGTTATTATCATGATGTCTAGCTTGAGGGGCTCGGAAGTCAAGTCGGTAAACACCAGACTTACAATTGGAAAGCGCTGTGTTTGATCCATCTGGACATTTCTAATATGCTCTCTATAATTTTTCCATTGCTTTTATTCTTTCTCCCATTTGATGTGTGTGTGTGTGTGTGTGTGTGTGTGTGTGTGTGTGTGTGTGTGTGTTGGTTGTTTGTGTTTGTGTTTGTGTGTGTGTTGTGTTTGCATGTTGTGTGTGTGGTGCGTGGTGTGTGTCTGTTCAGCGCTTCGATTGATTTTTATCAAGATATTTGCGCTATATAAATATTGTAATATATTATTTTATTATTATTATGGTGGATACCGGATAATTTTTTTCTCTACAAGATCAGCATGTGTGTGAACCTACCAGTGGAGAAATTGCCTATGTATGTATCACATACAAAATATCACTATACACGTCAAAGATCCTGTAAGTCATGTCAGTGGTTGGGTTATGGAAACATAAATTTATCCAGCATACTCACCCATCACAGCCCAAACTGTGTGTAAAGCTCGCCCAACAGCTCGAGTTCTCATCGTCATCATCATCATCATCATCATCATCATCATCATCATCATCATCATATCATTATCATTATCTTTATCATCATCATCATCATCATCATCATCATCTCATATCATCATCATCATCATCATCATCATCATCATTCATCATCATCATCATCATCATCATCATTCATCATCATCATCATCATCATCATCATCATCATCATCATCATCATCATTCATCATCATCATCATCATCATCATCATCATCATCACCATCATCATCATCATCATCATCATCATCATCATCATCATCGTCATCATCATCATCATTATTCATCATCATTCATCATTATTCATCATCATCATCATGTGCCCTGCCACATGGCGCTGGCGATCATAGCCCTCCATATGCATCTATCCATGGTCGCTGCAAGCACGTCTTCCGCCTCTCTGTCCTCAGCCACCCTGCAAGTCTGTCCAATATTTTCTCCCTGGGTCTACCGGTGTTTTCTTTCCCTCCAGCTTTACTGTTGTGACCAGGTGCTCTAATTCCCTTTCCTTTTGAAATGGCCTATAAATGCTGCTTGTCTTTTCCTTAATCTTCCTTATGAATGATCTTCTTGTGTCTGCCTCCATCAAGACTGTCTCGTTTGTTTTCTTTGCTGTCCATGGAACTCTCAACGTTCTTCTTAGAAACCACATCTCGGCTGCCTCAGTTTTATTCTGGCTTTGCGTGTTGACTGTCTACGCCTCACAACCGGATAACATCATCGGTTCTATATAACATTGAAGAACTATCGTCCTGATGTTAATTGATAGGCAATTGTTGTTCTCCATGCTCTACTAAAATTATGATTATGTCTAATGCACGGTGAGTCGAAATGAGTTTGGATAATAACTCTATGCAAGAACCATTTATAAACATAATGCTCAGAGTGTTGCTTTTCATGTGTGGATTACAACAGCTTAAACAGAGATGTTTTACAACCTCAGTGAAAGACTCTTGCTGTTATCGTCATAAGGTCCTTGCCATAAGCATTTACATATTTTAAGTTAGCGATCTCTAGAGACAAAAATTCAGACTGTAATTCTGAGAGCAGCAGAGTCTTGGCATCTGGATTATACAACAGGGAGTGGCTAAGTGACTA
>CM060308.1:6101982-6116982 GCA_030674185.1 Monoplex corrugatus | reverse complement strand
TCACGTCTTTGTGCATTTAAGTGTCTGTGTAACAAATGAGTCTGCAATAATGTTCATATTTCTTCTTCTTTCTTTCTTTCTTTTTTCTTTCTTTCTTTCTCCTTTCTTTCTTTCTTTCTCTCCCTTTCTTTCTTTCTTTCTGTCTGTTGTGCGTCTTTCTTTCTTTCCTTCTTTCTTTCTTTTTTCTTTCTTTCTTTCTTTCTTTCTTTCTCTTTTCTGTCTTTCTTTCTTTCTCCTTTCTTTCTTTCTGTTTGTTGTGTGTCTTTCTTTCTTTCTTTCCTTCTTTCTTTCTGTCTGTTGTGTGTCGTTCTTTCTTTCTTTCTTTCTTTCTGTCTGTTGTGTGTCTTTCTTTCTTTCTTTCTTTCTTTCTTTCTTTCTTTTTTCTTTCCTTCTTTCTTTCTTTCTTCCTCAGCCGATTTTGTTCAAAACTTAATCCTAGAAGGTACTGATGAACTCAGACATTCAGATGAGCAGGTTCTTATCTCTTGGTAACACAGACATGATCCAATTTGTTATATGCAAGGTTTATACTTTTACTTTATGTTTTTGTACACGTTTTTAAAATCTGATCATGAAATAAATATCCATCATTTATGGGTTATAAAGATGTTTGGTGTTTTTGACAGCATTCAACCAAGGAGGGTACATGTATAAAGCCACTTTTACAACCAGACAGGGGGGATACTGTCCTTTCGCATTCGTTTTGTGGTTTCCTTTGCTTGTTTATAGGTATTTGTTGCATTGTTGGATCAGACAAGGATTATAACGGTACTTTTATCATTATCACTAACTGTTCTTGTATAGCAGTTTTCTCTAAAACCATTGAGACACCGTTATGACTTTTTTTTAAAAAGATCACAGAGAACCCAAGCTGTTGGGCGTGCTGACCACACTCCACTATGTTGTTGCACAGTCTGCATCTTTGGTGGGCGTGCATACTAAGCATTTTCATGTTTTTCTCAAGCTAACCTCTAATATGACTTACAGGATCTTTAACGTGTATATGTGACCCGTTTTAACAAAATGAGTCCTAAGGTGAAAATAACAGATTTGAGGATTTTATGATTTTCAAAATGTTCAGATTATTAACTTTCTTTTCATTTGAAATTTATTATTCTACTCCTAAAAGTAAAGAAGTTATGGGTGTTTGAAGTGTGTAACATAGCAAACAGCCATTCTGAGAAAATCAAGTTTTAAAATTTTCATCATTTCAGTGATGTTTTACCTTAGCAACAGGTATTTCTACTTCACCAATCTTTACCAAATTTTGTACCATGGTAAAACACATCATGCCACAATAGCACACAAAAATTGGTGTGAAAAATCTAATGTAATTGTCTTGATGTTTAAGTTTATATATCCCTTTTTCTGACACAAAAAGCATGCCGTTATCTGGTTAAAACGCATTTTAAATACATTTTCCAATTGAATTATAAAGTGCTGAGTGCATGTGCATGTAATTTAAAGATTAAATATTCCATTTTTGACGAAAAGTAAAAATTGACAAAATCGACCCATCACACCTTTTCCGGGCCTCTACGCTTTTCGCTGCCTGCGAGTTAGGACTCATTTCGTGAAAACGGGTCACATATTTGATATTCTGCACTCGTATACACACGAAGGGTATTAGACACTGGCTGATCTGCATACATCTTGACCTGAGGGATGGAAAAAAAATTTCAGTCCTTTTCACACCAGGCAGAGGTATCTAAGCAGATCGAACCAAGGACCTTCTGATTTAAAATCTGACGGTTTTTGCCCATTTGACAACAGTGTCGGCTATGGTCTCGCTTGTCTGTTGCTCCTTTCATTACTTTGATGAGGAGGAACTGGTTGCCATTACCGTTATTATCATTAAAAATTACAGACCCGTTTCAAATCTTCCATTTCTGTCTAAGCTCCTTGAGAAAGTAGTACTACAACAATTGAATGATCATTTATCTCTAAACAATCTTAACTACCCTCAGCCTACCGGGTAAATCACAGCACAGAAACAGCCTTGTTCATATAGTAGATGATCTTCTTCTTGCTTCTGATGCTGGTAAAATCTCTCTGCTTACACTCCTTGATCTGTCTGCCGCTTTTGATACCATCGATCACTCAATACTACTCTATCGCCTTGAGCACACTTTCGGCATTCACGGTACCGCCCTGTCTTGGTTCTCCTCCTATCTGTCTGATCGCTTTCAATCAGTCCTTGTTAACGGGATTAAGTCCGATCCAGTTAAGCTTTCTTGTGGAGTTCCTCAGGGCTCTGTACTCGGGCCTGTCCTGTTTACCCTCTATACTTTTCCTCTTGCCAATATCATTAATCAGCATGAAATGAAACACCATTTTTATGCTGATGATACCCAACTCTACAATAGCACTAGCCCTGAAAACCTTAGTTCTCTTCTGTCGGAAGTCTCCAGCTGTTACACTGACATCCAAAATTGGATGACCCAAAATAAATTACAGTTAAACGGAGATAAAACTGAAGCCATGCTTGTAGGCACCAAAAATAAACTAGATGCTGTTTCAATCAATAACATTCAACTCGGAGACAACACCATCCCTCTTTCGAACTCTGTCAAAAACCTTGGTGTGATTCTTGATAAATCTCTTTGTATGCAGAAATTTACCACCCAGACCTGTCAATCATGCTACCCTCAGATTCGACGCATTGGCTGCATTCGCCGATTCCTTTCAACCGATGCTGCATCTAAACTAGTAACTTCCCTTGTTCTGTCACGCCTGGACTACTGCAATGCTCTTTTATCTGGCCTACCAGCTTCTCGTCTCCTTTGCCTGCAACGCTTACAAAATACAGCTGCCCGCCTCGTCCTTAGAAAGAAAAAAATTGATCATGTTAGTCCCCTCCTTCGGTCTCTGCATTGGCTTCCTGTCGCTGATAGAATCAAATACAAAATAGACACCTTATGCTATAAATCTACTCATCATTCTGCTCCATCCTATCTCTGTGACAAGATCAAAATTCGTACATCAGCTCGCACCTTGCGCTCTTCCTCTGATACTCTTACCCTACAAATTCCCAAGGTTAGACTCTTAACCGTTGGTCAGCGCTCTTTTTCTGTCTCAGGACCAGCTGCGTGGAATAATCTTCCCCTATCGCTCCGGACCACATCTACTCTTTCCGCATTTAAGTCAGGTTTGAAAACTGACCTCTTTCCACGTCAATGAATTTCTGAGGCCTTTTTCGCCATTTTTTACTGCTATTTTTCCATTGTTCATAATTCAGCATTGTATGGACATTTATGCCTATTTTTGACTTAATTGATTGTTTTACAAATGTTCATCTTTGAGTGCGATCCTGCGTGTGATTGGTGAGTGAGCGCGCTTTGATTTGATTTACCAAGATTTAGCGCGATATAAATATTGTAATTATTATTATTATTATTATTGTTGTTGTTATCGCTTCTGGGCTTTGAGTAGCAAGAAATTCTGAGGAGAGCTTGACAGCTGGTCTTCAGAAAAAGCCCTTTTGAAAAATGTCTCGTCTTTAAATGCTTACACTCTAAGGGGACCGGGTCACTTCCAGCTCATGACTCCTGAATACCCTTCTGCTGTCGCCATATTTTCCCTAGGTTCCATCCCACATCTTTGGCGTCTCAAATCCACGTCATCCTTGAGACAGATGTTTGAACCACTGAATTTGAGCCTGATGAAGATCATTTTTGTTCATCCTCAACCAGATCCCGCTGGAATTCTTTTCAGCTTCTTCTGCCATTCCTTTTACAGCTCTGGTCCTCTATCTCCCAGAAATCGAGAGTCATTTCCTGAGATCATAGGCTGATGTGCCAACCAACTCCATTGCTCCAACTTTCATGGCGATGACTCTGGCTTGAAAGCAGGAATTTTAAAAGTTGCTGGCTAGACTAGCATACTTTTCAGTCTTGTAGATGAGGGTTACCTCCACTCTATTTTCATACAGTACCGTGAGTGCGATCACAATCATTTCTTTTGATAGATGGGAGTAGAGTACTATACTAGTCTCATGCCACTCTTGTTGATCTCTAGATTTTTTTCCCATTATAGAAGGTTTGCTGTGCGCATTCCCAGTCGTCCACTCCATCCAGCAGACTCCATTTTCTTGCTCTGGATATCACAGCTTTTTCAGGCCTCATTTTGCTGCCTTCTGTCTTATAGATGAATGTCGGAGCTAGTGGTGTCGTGTTTTTTCCCATTTCAGTATTAATCGCTTATATGACCCTTTGAATCAAGAAGGTTGTGCTTGTATTGCAGCTGGCCTTACTGTTCTGTTACATTGTCATTGGAAAGACAGAGTCACAGAGATGGTTTATTATATGAATACTGTCAGCGCTGAACTGGTTAACTTCACTGGATGATGACCTGAAAGCAAGTCAAGACCGTATCGTGACTGACTCGATAAATCTACTTCATCATCATCAGGTGCCCTGCCGCATGGCGTTGGCGACCATGGACCTCCAACCATCTCTATCTCTCGTTCCCCCTAGCTTCTCCCCCACCTTCCTCATCCCCAGCCACTCTGCAAGTCCGTCCAGCATTCTCTCCCTGGGTCTACCTGGTGCTCTCTTTCCCTCCAGCTTTCCCGTTGTGACCAGGTGCTCCAAATCCCCTTTCCTCATAAAATGGCCTATAAATGTTGCCTGTCTTTTCCTAATCTTCCTTATGAGTGATCTACTTGTGTCTGCCTCCATCAAGACTGTCTCGTTTGTTTTCTTTGCTGTCCATGGAACTCTCAACATTCTTCATAGAAACCACATCTCGGCTGCCTCAATCTTGCTCTGGCTTTGCTTGCTGATTGTCCACGCCTCGCATCCGTATAACAGTATTGGTTCTATATAACATTCAAGGACTCTGATGAATCTACTTTAAAAAAAGTGAAAAATGGTGTAGGAACTCCAGACTGGCTTAAAGATATGAAACAAAATCTTACGTGGATTTACTGTCCAGGTTATGCTGGTGCTAATGGCAATGAACGTGCCGACAAACTTGCAGGTAATATCACTACAACAAAAATTCTGCATCTTGAAAAGTTCGAAGATATCAGACTTTTAAAATCATACTTTTGCCAAAAAACGAGTCATCATAAAATTATTTGTCTTACTCTAAAAAGAATAATCAGGAATGATTTATTGTTACTCTTCTTCTTCTTCTTTTATTGATATTACTAACATTATTGTTATTGTCATTATTACCGTCATAGATGATTAATTTGCATTGTCTGATCAATATTGTGCTTTATAGCCCCCCAAAGTCCTGTCCATTTTCTGTCCAAAGTATAAAGAAGAAATCTGACCACAGGGAGAAACTGGACACAGCACCAGGTAATCCAGCTCTCACATCAAATATCCCCTCAATCTCTTTACGTTGGATACCTTGTGTGTTCAGACACGTTAATTTTCAATCTCTCATTTTCAAAGGATGGGGAGGGAGAGGGGGAGAAGAGGAATTGTTTGTGGAAAGAGAGGGGCAGATTGATTCTGACCAACAGAGAGCAGAAGGAGACAAAACATGAAATGCTGGAGACCCAAGCAGTTATTGGCAGAGTATGCACGGTGGAGCAGGATTTCAGCACAAATGAAAATTGATGATTGGCGAAGTACTCGATACTGGTCAGGGATTCAGTACCCCCATGACTGATTGTTGCCAGCTCTCTGCTCTCCGGCCACGGGAAGTAAAGCATTAGATACTGATGGTGGATATTTGTTTTGTTTTGTTTTGTTTTTATTTTTGTGTTTTTGATGCCGAGACAGATAGACAGACAGACAGACACACACACACACACACACACACACACACACACACACACGCGCGCACACAAACAAACAAACAAACAAACAAACAAACACACAGAGAGAAAAAGAATGAAAATGTTTATCTATCTATTTATCTATCTATCTATCTATCTATCTATCTATCTATCTATCTATCTATCTATCTATCTATCTATCTATCTATCTGTCTGTCTGTCTATGTATGTATCTATCTATGTATCTATCTATGTATCTATCTGTGTATCTATCTGTCTGTCTGTCTATGTATGTATCTATCTATGTATCTATGTATCTATCTGTGTATCTATCTGTCTGTCTGTCTGTCTGTCTATCTATCTATCTATCTTTCTATCTTTCTATCTATCTATCTATCTATCTATCTGTCTGTCTGTCTGTCTGTCTATCTATCTATCTATCTATCTGTCTGTCTGTCTATCTATCTATCTATCTACCCATCTATCTATCTGTCTGTCTATGTCTGTCTGTCTGTCTGTATGTATGTATATATGTATGTATGTATGTATCTATACATGTATGTATGTATGTATCTATCTATCTATCTATCTATCTAATTATCTGTGTATCACATCTATTTGTCTGTCTGTCTATCTATCTATTTATCTGTATGTATGCATGCATGTATGTATGCATACACATGTATACGTAACTTTGTACATGCATGTATTCAGGAAGCTGGTGGACATGGTGAGGGAATCAAAGGGTTAAGCTTTTGCAATTGGCGGATAGGGTGAGGGAGTCAAAGGGTTAAAACAGCATTGTCAGTCGTCGCATGCAGGAATAGCGACAGGAAATTAAACAGTAGAACACAACTTCAGACTCTCACTCACTGTCTTTGTTGCTTTGTTCCATTTGTCTTCTGGCGTTTTTTCCAGCTGCCCTTCAGTTTTGGGCTGTTCTCATCTATCATTGAACACACTTCTCCGCCCTCTCTCCTCCTCTCTGTCTCTGTCTCTCTCTCTTTTTTTTCTTCTTCTCCTTTTCCCTTGAGAGTTATAAGAGCTCGATCTCTGTCTATCTGTCTGTTTCTGATGTGCCTGTCTCCATCTCTGCCTCTATCTGTCTGTCTCACTGTCTCTGTGTCTGTCTGTCTCTCTTTCTTTTTCTTCTTCTCCTTTTCCCTTGAGAGTTAGTAAGAGCTTGCTCTCTGTCTGTCTGTTTCTGATGTGCCTGTCTCTATCTCTGCCTCTCTTTATCTGTCTCTCACTGTTTCTTTGTCTGTCTTTCTATCTCTCTTCTGTCTGTCTGCCTGCCTGTCTGTCTGTCTCCCTCTTTCTCTCTCTTTGTCAGCCTGGTCTGTCTCCCCTCTCTTTCTTCCCTCTTTCTTCTCTCTCTCTCTATCCATTTTCTCTCTTCCCTTTCTCACCACTCTTCCCTCTCTCTCTTCCCCTCCATTTCTTTCCCCTCCCTCCTTCTCTCTCGTCGCTTTTTCTCTCTGTCTCACTCCTTCGTTACTGAAGAACTGACTGGAATAGGTTTGTCTTCGCATCGCCAACATTTGTCTGTTTTGGCTCAAAGAGTTTTCCCATCGTGTGGAAGCCATTATGTTGTACTGGACGCTTGACCAGACTTGAGCAACATTGACGACTGTGTCCAACGTAGCGATCCTCATGTTACATCAGCAGGTGAACACGAAACATCCCAGGATGCTGAATGGGATCCAGGGCACAAATGCCTCACCACTCTCCGGACAATCACTTCACAGCTCCCGACGCCACATGGTAACCATTTCGTCAACAAATGGAAAAGAGCGGTTGTGGAGAGTCTGTCTATGCGCTGCATGACCCATTTGGACCCAGTCATCAGTTTCCTTGTTTATAAACAAAATGGCAAGTCGGGGAAATGATAAATCCTAGTATCTATATAGATACAGAACGTGCAGCAACCAGGTCCAGCCCAGCTACTGGACCAAGAGAGAATGGATTCCAGAAACACTGACGAGTGTGTGTCCAAACTGGCGATCCTAATGTTCCATTAGCAATATTTTTCTGTGTATGTTGTTGTTGTTATGGTAGTTTTTGTTTTCTTGTTGTTTTGACAACGACAACGCTACTTTATGCCTCATATATTATGCATGCATGAAAGAAAACGTGTACGTGCTTCAGAGGGAGGGAGGGAGAGATAGAGAGTTATATATATATAGAGAGAGTATTCTCTTGGTTTATCTCCTTTGGGTATACAAATAATAATGCCTTCTTTCTGAATGAAGGACATTTCTCCTTTATGGAAACCATCATTTAGAGCTCGCACAGTTAACTCTCCTATGCGTTTCTTCCAGAAGATTTTAAAAAACTCTGCTGTAAAACCGTCAGATCCTGGACTTTTATCATTTTTCATTTTACTTAGAACATATGTCGCTTCATCGAGAGATATTTCTCCTTCAAGATCAGTAGCTTCCTCTGCTGACAGTGTTGGTAAGTTGTCAACCATCTCAGTAATGTTACAGTCGTCTGTTTCTCTTTGTTTGTATAATGTTTCATAAAAACATTTTGTTTCGTTCAAAATATCAAAAGTTTTCCTAATAGTAAGTCCATTTCCCCCCACTATTTTTGTCATTTGTTTACTAACATAGTTTCTTTTCTCCATTCCACAGAAATATTTTGTAATCTTTTCCCCTTCACCAACCCATCTAGCTCGGGAGCGTAGTAATACACCTTCCATTTTTTTTACTTCAACCAACTGCTCATTTGTAGTGTGTAGACTGATGAGATCCTCTTCATGTTTATGTAACTTTGCTTCCAGATATTTTATTTCATTTTCTAGGGTGTTTTCAAGTTCCCGGTTTTGTTTCTTTTTCATGGTAGAGTATGCAATTGTTTTACTGCGAATTTCCATGAGTAATACATCCCAAAACAACTGGTCAGTAATTGTAAAATGTATATCTTCAGTTGGGATATTCGGTAAGTTATCTCTTGCATATGGAAGCACTGCATATTGTGCAATGATTTTTTCAATAAGCTCATTTATTTCTTTGACATACTGGGAATCTTTCAAAAGCAAATTATTGAATTTCCAGAAGGTACTTTTTTTGCCACCATCGCCTATTTCTATCTCCAAGCTTATCAGTGAATGGTCGGTTCTGTACCCTGGTAAGATATCAACATCTTTAATAACATTGCATAAGCTTTCTGATACAAGGTAGAAATCTAAACGACCATGTTGGAATGGGTTAAGTCTTCTCCATGTAAAACGCAGAAGTTGAGGATTTAGTTCTCTCCATACATCTACTAGGCAGTGATCTTCAATGATGACTTCCACTTGTTCTTGAGCCTTCATATTGTTCTTGTGTTTATAGTTACAGTAGTCTATACTTGGATCCAGAACTAGATTCCAGTCACCAGCAAATATTACATTACATATTTTCATTTCCTTTATTTTTCCATTGATATGTGTGTAAAAATCTGGGCTATCTTTGTTTGGTCCATAGACATTAACTAATAAAATATCCTTGCTCATTGTATATATGTGTACCATCAGAAAATTTCCTTCAGGTCTTTATACACATTTTTAACTTTGAACTCAAAGTTGTTGTTAAAAAGTATTGCTACCCCTCTTGAGTGTGTATTATGAGAAGAAAAATACGCAGTATACCCCCATTCTGCCATAAAATACTTCTCAAGTTTGGGGTCAAAGTGAGTGTCTTGTATCAAGTAGACTGAATGTTGTTTTTGTTTCAAATAGTGAAAAACATCTCTTCTCTTTTGTAGATTACCCAATCCTCTGCAATTCATAGAAGCAAATGACATTTTGTTGGTCATTTTCTTATTTGATCATATGTGATAGCTATCTTCTCCAGGAATAATTGTTTGTCTGTAACTCCATAATACATAAAGAACAAGTGGATTATATACACTAAAGTTATCATCAACTCACAAACAGTGATACACAAATCATACCTTTTTATGATCGCTAATAATAAACAAAAAAAACAACAACAAAAAGATGCATCGGATTCAAATGTCGTGCTTCCATTTTCCATAACTCTTCCGGCATATCAACTGACCCACAGTTGAAACATTCATTCTCACGCTCATTCATGTCTTTCTCGTGAACTTCCTTCTATGACAACTGCACAACACGTATCATCTAACATGACAGAATACGTCATTATAAATATGTACACTATTGTACTGAATCATCGTGGTTATTTAAACGATGAGCGTACAAATTTCATCGAAAAAAAAAAACTAGTTAAAAAACAGAAATCACAATCCTTTTTGCTAATTCCTCCCCTTTTTTCCTACAAAACTCCACCCATCCATCCTCAGAGGGTTTTCGTCCTTACTTATTATGTATTTCTTCGTTATGATAAAGGAACATTCAGACAGACAGCAGTTAGTTATTTACGTATTACATGTTTTAAACATATTAGTTATTTACGTATTACATGATTTAAACATACGTATTGCCAAAATTGTAGCCACCTACAATTCTGATTATTTCATCATATTTTTGTGAGCTTAGATATGATTAGGACGAAAACATTAATCTCATCAGTAGGCCTATGTTTACCACCAATATTGAAAATATATTCTTCGTGGATTATTTGCCATTTATTACAGGACTATGTGTATGACAAAATGTATATATGTTTCCCTGTATCAATAAATACATCAGCAGGTGAACACGAAACATCCCATGATGCTGAATGGGACCCAGGGCACAAATGCCTCACCATTCTCCGGACAATCACTTCACAGCTTCCGACGCCACATGGTAACCATTTCGTCAACAAATGGAAAGGAGCGATTGTGGAGAGTCTGTCCATACGCTGCATGATCCATTTGGACCCAGTCATCAGTTTCCTTGTTTACAAACAAAATGGCAAGTTGAGGAAATGATGAATCCTAGTATATAGATACAGAACATGCACCAACCAGGTCCAGCCCAGCTACTGGACCAAGAGAGAATGGATTCCAGAAACACTGACGAGTGTGTGTCCAAACTGGCGATCCTAATGTTCCATTAGCAAGATTTTTCTGTGTATGTTGTTGTTGTTATGGTAGTTTGTTTTCTTGTTGCTTTGACAACGACAACGCTACTTTATGCCTCATATATACTGAAAGGAAAAAGTTAGGGACCACTTACTCAAACAAACACAGCTTCCAAATCACCAAACAAAATTGAATCAAATTTGTAACATGTTTAATTCATTATCTCTGCGATTCTTTTCCAAAATATGGTCACATTTCATTCACGCATTACGTGTCAACAAGCTCTGAAACAACATGGGGGTCGAAAACAAAATTGGCAAGGTCCGAACAGTTCAGTAATGGGTGTGTCCGCCGCGTTTTGCGATGCCTTCTGCAGTCCTGTTCCTCATTGAGTTTACCAGCTTTCTGCAGACGGCCTGTGGAATGGCCTGCCATTCGATTTGCAGGAACTGAAGCAGTTGCTGCAGGTTCCTTGGGGGTGGGTGGTTCTTCCTCACTCGCCTGTCCAGCTCATCCCACAGGTGCTCGATGGGGTTAAAATCAGGGCTGCAGGCCGGCCAGTTCATCCTGGTGACACCAGCCTGCTGGATGAAGTTGTTTACCAGCCTCGCTCTGTGAGGTGTCGCGTTATCGTCCTGGAACACAGCCTGCACACCAATCTGTTGTAGAGCGGGTAGAACCAAAGGGGCGACAATCTCATCTCTGTAGCGCTGGCCCGTCAGGTTGCCAACAATGTGGTAGAGGGGGGTTCTGTGTCGAAAACTGAAGGCCCCCCACACCATGATGGAGCCCCCGCCGAAGGCCACCCTCTCCTGCACCAGACCGTTGTCGTACCGCTCACCCTGACGCCTCCACACACGAGCCCGACCGTCCTGATGGTGCAGAGTGAAGCGGGACTCATCGCTGAACAGCACATCGGCCCATTGCTGGCGTGTCCATCTGGCATGGTTGTGACAGAACGCCAAACGAGCCCTGCGATGAGCTGCTGTCAGTCGTGGCCGTACAGCTGGACGACGTGATCGCAGACCAACTTCGTGCAGGCGTTTGCGGATGGTCTTCGTGCTGACGTTGGTGTGTGTTGCCTCCCTCAGCTGGTCCCTGATGATGTTTGCAGTGGTGCCTCGCTGCTGCAGAGCTTGTCTTCTGATGAAGCGATCTTCACGCTGTGTTGTCTTCTTAGGCCGTCCTGACCTGCGCCTCTCGAGAACGCTGTTGGTGGCCTGGAACTTCTGATGCAGCCTGACCACGACAGAATGGGACACCGCAAGTCGTCTGCCCACTTCTCGCTTGCTTACGCCGTCCTGCAGCCATGCGATGGCCCGGGCTTTGTTGAAGGTGGTCTCCTTTCGTCTGGGAGGCATGGTGAGGAGATGGTGGCTAGCGGAAAATCGCGGGGCTATAAAGCCTAAGTGGTGACAACAGTTCCCTCTCAAGACATCCCCTCTGCATGTGCACAACGAATTTTTAATCTTTTCCGCCCGGGCTTGCCCACGCGCCAGCGTAAAAATGGTCCACTTCTTGCAGTTTGGCAGTTTCTGTCTCGTGCCCTAGCCAGGCCTCCGTGGTTCCCGAGCAAGTTTCAGGCTAACACAGCATTGCTCACCCACTGGTGTGTTCGGCCTGACAGCCATTTGATTTTATAAACTTAGGAACAAGGAGTTTGGCACAGATGAAGTCAGCTGGTTTTTTTCGAGGGCGGTCCCTAACTTTTTCCGCAGAGTGTATTATGCATGCATGAAAGAAAACGTGTACGTGCTTCAGAGGGAGGGAGAGAGAGAGTTATATATAGAGTTAGACACACAAACAGACAAAAAGAGACAGAGAGACTGTTACACTCGCATTTATAACATCTAGAGTGACAAACAGGACACAAGAAACAGTTCTCTCATCTCGTTCAGTCTATCACCCCAGACGGTACAAAACGAACATAAACACAAAAGTCGAAGAACTAACAGTTAGGCAAGGACAACGATTTAATTAATGATAACTCAAAGGATAATAATAATAATGATAATAATAATAATAATAATAATAATAATAATAATACAAATAAATGGTGAAAAAGTACATCAAGTTCGACGTCTCAAGGCTCCGCACCCGGCGGGCCTAGGCACCAGTCCTCTGGGCCTCAACGTGTAAACCCTCGTGGGCAGTTCGTCGTCTCAAGGCTCCGCACCCGGCGGGCCTAGCTCAACGTGACTCCCGGCATCTGTTGCGTTTCGTGCTCCCAAATGTTACAAAAAAGCCCAGCAAATTATAAACATTGTTCTGCGGACACTACCCTGTCCGACGTCCCAGATGCCACTGACATGTAGGAAGCCAAGAAAGCCCACGACGCTCTGCTGAGTCAGTCAGTGAGTGAGTGCAAGAGAAAGTCTGTGCACGGCCCGACCACAGCAAATCGTGGACCACGTGGATCACGTGCGCTTGAACTAGGTAGACCAAAGCAACGACTTCCTTTACCCAAAACACGCCACAGATGCAAAAAAAAAAAAAAAAAAAAAAAAAAAAACCGCCCTCCAGAAGTCCAGATCCAAAATGATGTGCAGCACCAGAGACAGAGACAGAGAGACAGACAAATAGAGACAACGAGACAGAGAGAGACAGAGAGGGAAAACTCAGAACTCAGAACTCAGAAAATGTTTATTGTACATCGGCCTTAGGCCACAATACATGCATGGGAAAGGGGAGGGGAGGAGATCAGGTTTTCTTATACATTCATACAAGCTATACTATCAAACTGCAGTGAACTGACAGAGAGGGAGAGAGAGAGAGAGGGAGGGAGAGAGAGAGGGGGAAGGAGAGAGAGAAGGGGAGGGAGAGAGAAGAGACAAAGACAGAGAAAGAGAGACAACAGACATTAGGAAGAAACGAAAGAAAGAGAGAGAGAGAGACAGAGACAGAGACAGAGAGATTGAGAGAATATTCTACATGGTTTATTTGTCCAGATCCTTCTCCCCTTTTTTCTTTAGTTTGTTTTCCTCCTCCCCTATTTTTTTTTTCATTCGCTGTCGCAACTTCATATCCTCTTTCGTCTTTTCTTTCTTCGTCTACTGAATGACCAGACGTGTTCAAAGTGACTCTTCTCAGCTTACATCAGAAAGGATGTTATCGTTGGCTCCTTCTCTCTCCCTCGTTATCTTTTATGTCTCATCGTTCTCTGTCTGTCTGTCTGTCTCTCTCTCTCTCTCTGTCTCTCTCTGTCTGTCTGTCTCATTCTCTCTGTATCTGTCTGTCTGTCTGTCTGTCTCTGTCTCTGTCTGTCTGTCTGTCTCATTCTCTCTGTATCTGTCTGTCTGTCTGTCTCTCTCTCACTCTCTTTCTTTCTGTCTCTGTTTCTTTCTCTCTCTCTCTTTCTTTCTATGTCTGTCTCTGTCTCTCTCTCTCTCTCTTTCTGTCTCTATCTATCTGTCTGTGTCTGTCTGACTCTCTTTCTCTGTGTATCTGTCTGTCTGTATGTCTGTGTCTGTGTCTGTTTCTGTCTCTGACTGTCTGTCTCTCTCTCTTGCTCTCTCTCTCTCTCTCTTCTGTCTCTGTCTCTCAGTCTCTGTCTGTCTGTTTGTCTGTCTCTGTCTGTCTGTCTGTCTGTTTGTCTGTCTCTGTCTCTGTCTGTCTGTCTGTCTCTTTCTCTCTTTCTCTCTCTTTCTGTCTCTCTCATTCTGTCTCTCTGTCTCTGTCTGTCTCTGTCTGTCTCTGTCTGTCTGTCTGTCTGTCTGTCTGTCTGTCTCTTTCTTTCTGTTTCTGTTTCTCTGTCTCTCTGTCTCTATCTCTCTGTCTCTTCTGTCTGTCTGTCTGTCTGCCCGTATCTCTGTCTGTCTGCCTGTATCTCTGTCTGTCTGTCTTTCTGTCTGTCTGACTGTCTGTCTGTCTGTCTGTCTGTCTCTGTGTCTCCCTCTCTCTTTCTGTCTCTCTCATTCTGTCTCTCTATCTGTCTGTCTGTCTTTCTTTCTGTCTCAGTTTCTCTGTCTCTGTCTCTCTGTCTCTTCTGTATCTCTGTCTGTCTGTCTGTATCTCTGTCTGTCTGTCTGTATCTCTGTCTGTCTGTCTGTCTATATATATATATATATATATATATATATATATATATATATATATATATATCTTTATCCATTTCGTTCTCTCATTGGTCTCTTTTTGTTTGAACAAGAGTGTCCAAAATGTCATCTTCTCAGTTTACATCATTTATGTAGTTGTGTTTTGCTAACTCTCTCACGTTCAATTATGTGACTCAGAGCACTAATGCCTCGCCAATCTCTGGACAATTACTTCCCAGCTCCTTTTTGTTCCTA
>CM060308.1:6081982-6089482 GCA_030674185.1 Monoplex corrugatus | reverse complement strand
GGGGAAGGAGCTATGAGACAAGGACAAGGTGTGGGAGAGGGTCAGCAAGAATGAGAAAGTGAGAGGGGGGAGAGTGGGGGGGCGGTAGAGAGAGAGAGAGACAGAGAGACAGACTGACAGCAGACAGAGAGAGGGAGGAGAGCAAGGAGACAAGACAAACAGACAGACAAACAGATAGAGTGAGAGAGACAGAGAGAGTGTGAAAGAGAGTAAAGGGAGCAGAGAGAGAGAAAGAGAGAGAGAAGAGAGAGAGAAGAAGAAGAGAGAGAGATGAAAAAGAAGAGAGAAAGAGAGAGAGAGAGAGAAGAGAAAGAGAGAGAGAGAAAGAGAGAGAGAGAGAGGAGAGAGAGAGAGAAGAGAATCACATAAAAGACAAGCGAGGTATGAACAGAACATGCAATAGACCCCCCCACCACCTGTTCAGTTGGATTTCGTATTTTGGACATTCAGTATATGAAGAAACGAATAAGAAGAAAGAACGAAAGAAAGATAGAAATCAAGGAAAAAAAGGAAAAAAAAAAGAGAAAGAAAGAACGAAGATAGAAACAAGAGAAAAAAGAGAAACTAAAGAAAAAAAAGGCAGGAGAAAGAAAGAGAAAAGAAAAAAATAGAAATAGACAGAAGAAAAAGAAAGAAAGAAAGAAAGAAAGAAAGAAGGAAGAAAGAAAGAAAGAAAGAAAGGAAGAAAGAAAAGAAGAAAGAAAGGAAGAAAGAAAGAAAGAAAGAGAGAAGAGAGAAGAAGAAGAAGACGAGAGAGAGAGAAAGAAGAGACAGAGAAGAGAAAGAAGAGAAGAGAGACAGAGAAGAGAGAGAAGAAGAAGAAGAGAAAGACAGATAGAGAAGAGAGAAGAAAAAAAAAAGAAGAAGAAGAAAAGAAGAAAAAGAAAAAGAAAAAAAAAAAATACAGATAGAGAACGAAAAAATGTATGAATAAAAAAAAATGGAAGGGAGGAAAGAACGAAATATGAAAAGATAGAAAGAAAACAACGAACGTAAAGAATGCGAGGGACGCAACAAAGCAATATAACCATGGTTGTCGATGTAAGCTGAGAAGGCTCATAATGGACATTTCTATCAAGAATAGAGAAGAAGGAAAGACGACAAAGTCAACATCAGTAAAAGGAAACTGAGAAATGAAGAAGAACAAGGGGGGCACTGTAATAGGAACCTTTTTGGATTCAAGGTGAGAAGAATCAGTTTGGAATTTCTGCTTACCAAAAGAAAGAAAGAAAAGAAAAGAAAGAAGGAAAATTGAAAGATAACAGGAAAGAGAAAGAGAGAAAGAGAGAAAGGATAAGAAAGAAAACCAGAAAGATAAGAAGAAAGAGAAAGAAAGAATGATCGAGATAGATAGATAGATACATAGATAGATAGATATCTAGATAGATAGAGAGAGAGAGAGCACGAGAGAGAGAGAGAGAGAAGCAGAGAGAGAGAGACGAGAAACAGACAGACAGACAGACAGATGGACAGACAGACAGAGAGAGAGAAAGAGAGAGAGAAGAGAAAGACAGAGACAAAGACAGACAGAGAGAGAAAAAGAGACAGAGGGAGAGATAGAGACAGGCAGAGTGAGAGAGAGAGAGAGAGAGAAAGAGAGGAGAAAAGAAGAGAAAGAGAAAGGCAGAGGAACAGAGACAGCAGAGAAGAGACAGAGAGAGACAGAGGGAGAGATAGAGACAGGCAAAGAGAAAAAAAAAAGAGAGAGAGAGAGAGAGAAAGAAGAGAAATGAATCACCATAAAAACAAGCGAGGTATGAAACAGAACACTGCAATAGGAACACCCCACCCCATCCCCACCCTGATTCAAGTTGTGATTTCGTTATTTTGACATTTTCAGTATATGAAAGGAAACGAATAAGAAGAAAGAACGAATGAAAGATAGAAATCAAGGGAGAAAAAAAGGGAAAAAAAAAGAGAAAGAAAGAACGAAGATAGATATAACAAAAAAAAAGAAAACTAAAGAAAAAAAAAGGAGGGAGAAAGAAAGAGAAAAGAAAAAAAAATAGAAAAGACAGAAGAACAAGAAAAAAAAAGAAAAGGAAAGAAAGAAAGAAAGAAAGGAAGAAAGAAAAGAAAGAAAAAAGAAAGAAAAAAAGCAATCAACAAAAAGAAGGAGAAAAGCAAAATAGCACAGAAACTCTCAAAACAGATAACAAAAAAAATGGATAGAAAAGCAAAAACTTAGATAACAGAAAAAAGAAACGAGAAAGAAAGAAAAAATAGCAAAGAATAAAGAAAGAAAAAAACAAAAAAAAGACAAAAATAGAAAAAAAAAACGAATGTAGAAGGAAAAAAAACTAAACAGAAACTCAATGATGAAAAAAACGAATTTTGTGGGACACACTTCTACCAATAGAAATTTAGAAACAAGAAATGACATTGAAGAAAGTAATGAAAGAAAAAAGAAAGAAGAAAGAAAAAAAAAAAGAGAGAGAGAGAAAAAGGCGAAACAATCATCATAACAGCAAAATGAGGGACCCTGAAGAACATTTCAATAGAAACCTTCCTGCTGTAAGCTGAGAGGTGTTATTTTGGACATCTCTGGTCAATGAACGACAGAAAGACTGAAAGAAAGAAAGAAAGAAAGAAAAAAAAAAAAGAACGAAACAGCCATGAAAAAGCAAAGCGAGGGATGAAGGAGAACACTATCACTAGACACCTTCATGATTCAAACTGATAAAAATCATTTTGGGCATTTCTGACCAGCGGAAGAAAGACCAGAAAGAAAGAAAGAAGAAAGAACGAAAAAAGAAAGAATGAAAGAAATAAAAATAAATAAAAAAAGAATGAATAAATGAATGAATGAAAGAAGCAAATGAATGAAAGAAAGAATGAAATAAATGAAAGAATGAAAGAAAGAAAAAGAAAAAGAAAGAAGAAGAAAAGAAAAAGAAAGAAAGAAAGAAAGAAAAGACAAAAACGATCACTATAAAAGTAAAGCCATAGACGCAGCAGAAATAGAAATTTTCCTGATGCAAGCTGAGAAGCTTTACAGTGGACGCTGTTGGTGAATGAAAGAACGAAAGATTAAAGGAAAGAAAGAAAGAAAGAAAGAAAGAGAGAGAGAGAGAGACAGACAGACAGACAGAGAGAGAGAGACAGAGAGACAGAGAAGAGAAGAGAGACAGACAGACAGACAGAGAAGAGAGAGAGAGAGAAGAGATATAGAGAGAGAGAGAAAAGAGAGAGAGAGAGAGACAGAAGAAGAGAAAGAGAGAGAGACAGAGAGAGAGAGAGAGAGAGAGAGAGAGAGAAAGGAAAGATGGGGAAAATATCAACAGAAGGTAAAAATGAGGGACACAGCAAAATTTCAGAATTTTGAGAAAGTTGAGTAGAATCATTATGGGCACTTATAGTCAACCAGACAAACAAAAAAATGGGAGGGAGGGGGGTAAGGAGAGAGAGATAGAGAGATGAGAGACACACACACACACACACACGCACGCACACCACACACACACACAACAACACACACACACACACACACAGACCCACACACACACACACACAAACACACAAAGGAATGGCAAAAAAGATGAAAAAGAAAGAAAGAAATCAGGAAGCACAGAATAAACGAAGAAGGAACAAAAAACAAAATGAACAAAAGAAACATGAACAAAGGAAAAAAAGGAGGAAGGAAAATGAGAAAATGAAAAAAATGAAAGATAAAAGAAAGAAAGAAAAAAGGAAAGAATGAATACAGGCAGAAAGGAATGGAAGGAAGAAAGAAAGAAAGAATGAAAGAAAACAGAAAGGAAAATATGAGAAGGAAAGGAAGGCAAAAAGAAAAAAAGAAAAAAGAAGAAAACAACTAAAGCACTAAGAAAGGAAAAAATGATAGAAAGAAAGAAAGAAGGAAGGAAGGAAAAATAGGAAAAAAGAAAGAGAGAGAAAAGAGAGAGAGAGAGAGAGAGAGAGAGAAAGAGAGAACAAAAAGAAAAGAAAACAGCGAGAGAGAGAGAGAGAGAGAGAGAGAGAGAGAGAGAGAGAGGAGAGAGAGAGAGAGAGAGAGAAGAATGCGAAGAGGAAGAAGAAGAAGAAGAAGAAGAAGAAGAAGAAGAAGAAGAAGAAGAAGAAGAATGCAAAGAAGAAGAAGAATGCGAAGAAGAAGAAGAAGAATGCGAAGAAGAAGAAGAATGCCAAGAAGAAGAAGAATGCGAAGAAGAACGCGAAGAAGAAGAATGCGAAGAAGAAGAACGCGAAGAATGCGAAGAAGAAGAATACGAAGAAGAAGAAAGCGAAGAATGCGAAGAAGAAGAATAAGAAGAATGCGAAGAAGAATGCGAAGAATGCGAAGAAGAAGAATGCGAAGAAGAAGAAGAATGCGTAGAAGAAGAATGCGAAGAAGAATGCGAAGAATGCGAAGAAGAATGCGAAGAAGAATGCGAAGAAGAAGAAGAAGAATGCGAAGAAGAATGCAAATGCGAAGAAGAAGAAGAATGCGAAGAAGAAGAATGCGAAGAAGAATGCGAAGAAGAAGAAGAAGAATGCGAAGAAGAATGCGAGGAAGAATGCGAAGAAGAAGAAGAATACCAAGAAGAAGAATGCGAAGAAGAATGCGAAGAAGAAGAAGAAGAAGAAGAATGCGAAGAAGAAGAATGCGAAGAAGAATGCGAAGAAGAAGAAGAAGAAGAATGCGAAGAGAATGCGAAGAAGAATGCGAAGAAGAAGAATGCGAAGAAGAAGAATGCGAAGAAGAAGAATGCGAAGAAGAAGAATGCGAAGAAGAAGAATGCGAAGAAGAAGAAGAAGAAGAAGAAGAAGAAGAAGAAGAAGAAGAAGAAGAAGAAGAAGAAGAAGAAGAAGAAGAAGAATGCGAAGAAGAAGAATGCGAAGAAGAAGAGAAAAAGAAGTAGAAGAAGAAGAAGAATGCGAAGAAGAAGAAGAATGCGAAGAAAGAAGAAGAAGAAGAAGAAGAGAAGAAGAAGAAGAAGAAAAGAGAAGAAGAAGAAGAAGAAGAAGAATGCGAAGAAGAAGAATGCGAAGAAGAGAAGAAGAAGAAGAAGAAGAAGAAGAAAAGAAAAGAGGAAGAAGAAGAAGAAGAAGAATGCGAAGAAGAAGAATGCGAAGAAGAAGAAGAAGAAGAAGAAGAAGAAGAAGAATGCGAAGAAGAAGAATGCGAAGAAGAAGAATGTGAAGAAGAAGAAGAAGAATGCGAAGAAGAAGAAGAATGCGAAGAAGAAGAGGAATGCGAAGAATGCGAAGAAGAAGAATGCGAAAAAGAAGAATGCGAAGAATGCGAAAAAGAAGAATACGAAGAATGCGAAGAAGAATGCGAAGAAGAAGAAGAAGAAGAATGCGAAGAAGAAGAAGAATGCGAAGAAGACGAATGCGAAGAAGAATGCGAAGAAGAAGACGAAGAATGCGAAGAAGAATGCGAAGAAGAAGAAGAAGAATGCGAAGAAGAAGAAGAATGCAAAGAATGCGAAGAAGAAGAATGCGAAGGAGAATGCGAAGAAGAAGAAGAATGCGATGAAGAATGCGAAGAAGAGAATGCGAAGAAGAAGAATGCGAAGAAGAATGTGAAGAAGAAGAAGAATGCGATGAAGAATGCGAAGAAGAAGAATGCGAAGAAGAAGAATGCGAAGAAGAATGCGAAGAAGAAGAAGAATGCGAAGAAGAAGAAGAATGCGAAGAAGAAGAAGAATGTGAAGAAGAAGAATGGGAAGAAGAATGGGAAGAAGAATGCGAAGAATGCGAAAAAGAATGCGAAGAAGAGAAGAAGAAGAAGAAGAATGCGAAGAAGAAGAAGAATGCGAAGAAGAAGAAGAATGCGAAGAAGAAGAAGAATGCGAATAAAAAGAATGCGAAGAAGAAGAAGAATGCGAAGAAGAAGAAAATGCGAAGAAGAAGAAGAAGAAAAAGAAGAAGAAGAAGAAGAATGCGAAGAAGAAGAATAATGCGAAGAAGAAGAGAAGAAGAAAAGAGAAGAAGAAGAAGAAAAGAAGAAGAAGAAGAAGAATGCGAAGAAGAAGAAGAATGCGAATAAAAAGAATGCGAAGAAGAAGAAGAATGCGAAGAAGAAGAAGAATGCGAAGAAGAAGAAGAAAGAAAAGAAGAAGAAGAAGAAGAAGAAAGAAGAAAAAGAAGAAGAAAAAGAAAAGAAGAAGAAGAAGAAGAGAAGAAGAATGCTAGGAAGAAGAATGCGGAGAAGAAGAAAAGGAATGGCAAAAAAGATGAAAAGAAAGAAAGAAATCAGGAAGCACAGAATAAACGAAGAAGGAACAAAAAAAAAATGAACAAAAGAAACATGAAAAATGGAAAAAAAGGAGGAAGGAAAAAATCAGAAAATGAAAAAAAAATGAAAGAAAAAAAAAAGAAAGAAAAAAGGAAAGAATGAAGAAAACAGAAAGGAAAATATGAGAAGGAAGGAAGAGAAAGAAAAGAAAGAGAAAAAGAAAGAAAACAACTAAAGCACTAAGAAAGGAAAAAATATGATAGATAGAAGAAAGAAAGAATGAATGAAGGAAGGAAGGAAAAACAGAAAGAAAGAGAGAGAGAGAGAAAGAGAGACAGAGAGAGAAAGAGAGAAGAGAGAGAGAACAGAGAGAGAGAACAAGAAGAAAAGAGAGAGAGCAAGAGAGAAAGAGAGGGAGAGGGAGAAGGAGGAGAAGAAGAGAAAAGAAGAAAGAGGGAAGAAGAAGAAGAAGGAGAAGAACAATGCGAAGAAGAAGAATGCGAAGAAGAAGAAGAAGAAGAAGAAGAAGAAGAAAAAGAAGAATGCGAAGAAGAAGAAGAAGAAGAATGCGAAGAAGAAGAAGAAGAAGAATGCAAGAAGGAAGAAGAAGCGAAAAAATGCGAGAGAGAGAGAAGAATGCGAAGAAGAAGAAGAAGAAGAATGCGAAGAAGAAGAGAAGAAGAAGCGAAGGAGAGAAGAAGAATGCGAAGAAGAAAGAAGAACGAAGAAGAATGCGAAGAAGAAGAAGAAGAAGAATGCGAAGAAGAGAAGAAGAAGAATGCGAAGAAGAAGAAATGCGAAGAAGATCGAAAGAAGAAAGAAGAATGCGAAGAAGAAGAGAGAACGAAGAGAAAGAAGTAAGAGAAGAATGCGAAGAGAGAAGAATGCGAAGAAGAATGCGAAGAAGAATGCGAAGAAGAAGAATGCGAAGAAGAAGAAGAAGAAGGAAGAAGAAGAAGAAGAAGAAGAAGAAAGAAGAAGAAGAAGAAGAAGAAGAAGAAGAAGAAGAAGAAGAGAAGAAGAAGAAGAAGAAGAAGAAGAAGAAGAAGAAGAAGAAGAAGAAGAAGAAGAAGAAGAAGAAGAATGCGAAGAAGAAGAAGAATGCGAATAAAAAAGAATGCGAAGAAGAAGAAGAATGCGAAGAAGAAGAAGAATGCGAAGAAGAAGAAGAATGCGAAGAAGAAGAAGAAGAAAAAGAAGAAGAAGAAGGAGAAGAAGAAAAAGAAGAAGAAAAGAAAAGAAGAAGAAGAAGAAGAAGAAGAAGAAGAAGAAGAAGAAGAAGAAGAAGAAGAAGAAGAAAAGAAGAAGAAGAAGAAGAA